>PVIU01006715.1:0-98962 GCA_004026605.1 Ondatra zibethicus
CCCCCCCCCCCCAGTTATCCTTTAACTAACAAAACCACAGATCTCTTCCATTTCATAGTTTAGGAAATATCAGAAATGTCATTGAGGCTCTAACAAGTTTTATTCTTCAGTAAAAGAGCCGTGCTCAGAGGCAGTTATTGTATTTTATTTTCCATCGCGTAGAAATGTGTCTACATTGGCTGGTTTTGAGTGATAAGCGAGGAGATCGAAAAGCCATTTGGTGAACATCTGTGCTAGTGTGAGTTGGTAGAGGCAATCAGTTGTAAACATGTCACATATTATAAACTGCACATAAGTGATGTGATGGGGGGGTGTGGTCCAGGCTCTTTGCTACAAGCATCACCTGGTGTGGCTTCTCAGAGTTGCTATTCTCGGGTGCTTTTCCCATGATTCTGACATGTTAGCCTCAGTGTGACCGACTCTTAGGAGCCAGGCTATGTGCCAACAGAGACGGAGGCATCAATCCAAATGGGCACACACCGCCAATCCACAGCCCCGTCGTGTCCTTCCAGATGCATCCAGGGCTGCGTTTGTGTCATAGGGTAAGACATAATTTCAATGGTAAATCTCTCCCTTCAGACTCTCGGCTGTCACTATCCTATCCTGCCACCTGTGTCATATCCCATTAGATTCCGTGGCTGAGGTCTGCCACCTGCCACAGATGGATAGACTCTGGGGCGGAAATGTCATAGGACCGTTAGTGCCACAGGAAACACACAGAAACAAATCAAGACAGGAGCTTTCTAGGAAACTCTCAGACCAAGCCAACTCCATGGGGCATTTTCTCAGCTGCAAAGAGAAACAAGACTGGGATGAGCCTGGGCACCGGGGAAGGAAAGGCTAGACTGGGCTGGGCTGGCAGGATCTGGAAGGATGGTGGCTGGATGGTCCCTTGCATTTCCGAGGACATGTTCTTTAGAACATTGCTCCTACTCCCCTCTCTCAGAACTAAAGGTCCTATGGTTAACTCCTTTCTTGGATACACTTAATAATCTTTAAAATGTTTTCTATATTGAAATAATTACAAATTCACAGAAAGTTGGAAAAGGGTATGGGTCGTATCATATATCCTCCTCCTATCTTCCCTCCTGGGGACATTTGAGGACACAACATCCACCAGGAAAATGACATTGCTCCAATATTATTAAATGGACTAAAAGCTTGGGGAGTATCCACCATTTTTACATACATTCAGTCATATGTGTGTAGTTCTACGCCCTTTTACCTCATTTGCAGATTTTTCTAACCTGACACAAGCAAGATAGAGTTTACTTTTCACTACAAAGGGACCGTCTTCGCTCTCTCCCCCTGTGCTTGTTCTCTTCTCTCCGTGTCATCTTCTGGAAGCGACTGGTCTGTAATCCAGCTCTATACTTTCGTCATTTTGAGGATGCTGTTTAGAAATTGAAGTACACAGCATATAACCATTTCAGTTCACCTTCCCCCCCCACTGAGTACAATCCCTTTCAGATTGTTGTGGGTTGTTGCATCTATTGGGAGTGTGCTCCTTTATATAGATGGGTAGTCGTCTACAGTATGGATATGTTGTATGGCAGTTGCCTCTGAATTGGAGCATTCTTTCCAGGAAGGGCTGGAGAAGCTCATGGGCCTCAGGAGGTAAACAAAAGGTCACAAGTCGGGAAGAATAGGCTCTTGGAAGCGTCTTGAGAATCTCTCCCCAGCAGTATGAAAAGGCGTGAATAATTACTAAGGGAGGAGACCTAATGGCCGGTGGAGAGATGCCCTCACTGCTGAGCTACCCCAAAGCTGTACAGAGAGCTCTGAGGCTGCAGCTTTAGTGAGTCAAGGATGTTGTGGCATCTGAATTAACCCAGCTCCTTGTAAGTAGTCCTTTGTCTGTAATCCTGTAAGTAGTCCCAGTAAAAACTCATTGGTTCACCAAGTCGGACCTTGTTGTAATCGTTACTTTGGTCTGTCATGGGTTCTCTTTCTGGGGTGAGTAGGTATGTATGTGTGTGTGTGTTTGTTTGTGTGTGTGTTTGTGTGTGTTTGTTTTTGTGTGTGTGTGTGTGTGTGTGTGTGTGTGTGAGAGAGAGAGAGAGAGAGAGAGAGAGAGAGAGAGAGAGAGAGAGAGAGAGAGAGAGAGCTGTGTCTCCCAAGGAGAAGCCTGTCACACAGCAGGAAGTACTGCAGTTCATTTAACCATCTGCCCCTTGGAGGCCGCTTGGCTTGTTCCCACTTTTCAGAAGTGAAATGAGCACATATCTACAGTTCTTTGCTGAATATACACTCCAGCTTTCCTAGGGTAGGTGCTCAAGGGTAATTGCTTGGCTGAATGGTGGTGACATATTTGATATGGGCTTTTATGAGAAGCTGTAGGGTACCAGCTCCTATTAGAGATGTATGAGAAGTCTGGTTTCTCGACATCTTATCCAGCACTTACCACCATTTTTTAAACATTGTTTTAACAGGTATGTATTGACATCACACTGTAATTTATATGTGTGTGTGTAAGCATACACATATGGGAATGTGTAAATACAGGTGTGTGAGAGTACAAGAATAGAGGGCACGAGACAATCTCAGGTGTGTGTCCTGTCTTCTGTCTGGTTTGAGGCAGGGTCTCTTTGGCGTTTTTCCAGTTCATATGCTAGGCTAGTCGATCTGCGAGCATTCGAAGAATTTCTGTCCCTCTTTCTTCTCCCCATGGGAACGCTTGACTTATAGATTCTTATACAACACAATCTATTTTCAGTGACTCCAGGGATTTGAACTCAGTTTATCAGGCTTGCACGGCAATCATTTTACCCACCAAGCCATTTCCCCAGCCCTACATTACAGGTCTAATTTTTGTTTTCCCAATAGCCAATGGCACCGAATGTATTTTAGTGTTTATATTTTTTGTCTGTGTCTTCCCTTTGATGAAGTGTCTGCATTTGTTCATGTCTTTGGGTTCACTTTATGACTAGATTTTTTAGTTTTGCTTTTTCAATGTTGTTTAACTATGTGTATGTGTGTTGGGGGATGGTACGTATACCTGAGTAAAGATGCCTGTAGACTCCAGAAGAGGGCACGGGATCCCAGGAGCTGGATTACAAGTGCTTGTGAGTCATCCAGTCTGAGTGTTTGGAACTCAAGTCAGCTCCTCTGCAAGAACAGCTGGGCTCCTAACTGCTGAGCCATCTCCCTAGCTCCATGCCTTTGTTGTCGTCATTAAGGATTTTGTGTGTTTTTCCTTCCTTCCTTCCTTCCTTCCTTCCTTCCTTCCTTCCTTCCTTCCTTCCCTCTTTCCTTCTCTCTCTCTCTCTCTCTCTCTCTCTCTCTCTCTCTCTCTCTCTCTCCTTCTCTCTCTCCCCTTCTTTCCTTTGGGTGTAGGTGGGTCTTTCTACATAGTTCTCCCTGGAACTCACTCTGTAGATCAAGCTGTCCTTGAACTGGCAGAGATCTGCCTGCCTCTGCTTCCTGAGTGCTTGGATTTGCATGTACCAATGCAGCTTATTGAATTTTAAAATTGAATTTTAAAAGTTCTTTTTAAGTTCTAGACTCTGCCAGATGTGTCCACTCGTAGCCCACAGGTCCCCATACAGCTCAAGGATCTATGAAAGCGAGCCAACTCTAAATCCTAATTTATTCAAACCGTTATGAGGATATGTATTGCGCGTGTGTGATTCTTCCCCCACCCCTTATTTTTGGTAACTTGATTGCTTGGTTCTCAAGCATGAACCCTGTGATGATGACCTTGTGTTCCAGTGTCAAAGGTTGGACACGCTTGTCAGACTTTTTGTCAGTTATAGGATAACAGGCATTTCCTCTGAGGCTGGAGGCTGTCTTTTCATTTGCTTAACTGGGTCTTTCATAGCACGAAAGTTATTCCCTTTGATGAAATCCAATTTATTTTGTTCTTTCATGCCTTGCACGTTGCTGTCCTGTCTAATAACCTTTCTCCCAGCCTACAGTCCTGGATCTTTTATGTTTTCTTCTGAAGGTTTGCTGGCTCTACACTTACATTTAAATCTGTTCAAATCGAACACACCCTTCTAGCTTTACATTTAAACCCATAATCCATTTTGAATTAATTTCTGTATAAGACATGAGAGGCCAAGGTTCACTCTCAATGCTTTTCCATATATTAAGGCTAATTAAAGTTTTCTAATTAAAGAGATTTATTTTTGAGTTTAACTAAAGTTGTGAAATTCTATCCATACAGTACTTTCTGCATTTACGACACAGCTATCCCCAGTATAGGCAGAATTTCCTTTGGGCGCTGTGACTTTCGCATTTGTTTGCATACCCCCGCTGTTTGTCCCCACAACATCTTCAGAGCTGTGCTCTGTGGAGTTCCTTTAGGAAATTCTACTTAGGAGAGTTAACTGGTTGAGAAACTGAGGCGAGTACCGAAGCAGAAGAGGGATGTGGTTTATCTCCATTGACACTCACGGTGACTCTTGGTTCCCAGTGTGTGGGCAGGAAACTGGAGCACACTGGGAAGTGGTGTTAAAAGGCAGAGGTCTTGAAAACAAATTGCCTCTTTCTCCGGGTGAGGAGAGTGAGTCACTGCTCAGCACGACTGGCTTAGCCGCTTCCACTGTGAGTTGTCACAAGTTAAGGTTACTGGTGCTTCGCTTCAATATACTCTTAATTGTCCTGCTGATGCCGTGATTTGAAGCACTATGAGGTCCCCACCAGAAACCAATCAAATGCTGGTGCCGTGTGGTGGGGCTTCCTGGCCTGTAGAACCATCAGCATAAATACACGTCTGCTCTTTGAAAGTTGTCCTGTCTCAGGCTTTGTGTCTGGTAACAGAGCACTGACAGCCAAGATCTGCCACCTGAAGTCAAAAGCCCGAAGGACAGAGTAACAGAGAGGGCCCCGCCACTTAGATGAGAACGCCAGGGATGATAGATGGAGGCTGTCGACACCTAGCCTGCGTTCTAAAGACAAGAGTTTTCTTTTACTTCCTGAGAAACCCAGCATTTCAGTGTCTAGCAGGAACTTGCTGTGTTTATACACACATGCACACACTTTTAAAAACGGGTTCTTAAGTGGAAAGATGTTTCCTTGCCTGTCCAAGTTTGGGAGCGAGACATATGGTCACAGCAATACACCCTGCCAGATCACTGTGCTGAGCCATGTGTTACCCTGTGTTTCACGCGGTCTCGGATGACTTAAGGATGGCTCTTATCCTCCATCTTGTCCCAGCTTATGGAGGCGGTGCATGGGGAGAGGCAACAAGCACACCCGGGTCAAAGGTGTCATTGCTCTTTGTTCTACAGGATTCATTTCCCAGCCACAGCTCTGTCTTTACTGTGGAGAGCATTTTCAGTGCAATCCAGCTTCTAGCACATTCTCCCTGGGTTTTGCCTCTCCTCTCCTTTAAAATAGGGCTTGTCTACATGGAGCCAGTCTGAAGTGTGAGAGTCATGCCTCACAGTCACTTGGACTAATTATTTAAGAACCCCGATTACCTTCTGGAAGCATATCAGTCTCCTTCACAAATAGATTAAATAGATTTCTTCTGGACTCTGCCATTCAGAAATATCCTTACTTATCCCAACAACCATCCCACTTCAGGTCATTTCCAATAATAATAATAATAATAATAATAATAATAATAATAATAATAATAATAATAATAACCCAACCAACCAAACAACAACAACAACAAAAATCCCAGGTTGTTTGTAATTTACAACATACAAATTTCAGAAAAATTATGAAAACCGGCAAGGTAGTCATTTGGAATGTGGGCCTCATATCCCACAGCTCCAAAATTACATATAATGGCAAGCTCTCAAGCCAGCTCACAAAAGCCGGCTTTTCCAACGGAGCCCAGATAAAAAGCCTCCACAGACTAACCACGAGGAGTGATGGGTTTCTATTGGAATGCATGGCTTATAGTGACTGGCAAGTCAAGACGGCAGAGTATAGGAAGTCTTGAGCTTATTTCTAATTTGCTATTAGGATTTTGAAGCTGGGTACCGGTAAGCCAGGACACACACACACACACACACACACACACACACACACACACACACACATGGCGGGGGGGTCGGGGGAGAAGAGATGCTCACTGAGTCATTTCTCAAATCCTAGGAACTTCCAAAGGAACATGTGAAATTGTAATTCAATAATTAAGTTCTATGGACTCAGAGACTCAATTCAGAAAGTCTGTATCCTTAGGATGCAGTGACGGAGAACTTGTCTGGTCACTGCCACACTGGGATGTGCAGCTGGGCAGTGGGCAGGCACAGCTGCAGCCACAGCTGCAGCAGAATTGCTGATGTCAGGCTACCTAGGATGGAAAGCGACTTAACGCAATTAGATCCAGATTTCTCTCTCTCTCTTTTTCTGTTTCTCTGCCCCTCAGGTATTTGTCTCCGTCAAGACAGCAGACTAGGAAATGATACCAAAGATGAAGATTAAGAGAGACTCCTCTGAGATTTGTGTTTCTTTGTTGGGATGGGGTGAAAGTCGCCTCGCTGTGTAGTCCAGTCTACGCTTGAACACCGAGGCTCAAGAGTCCATCCTGCGCTATCTTTCAAAGTGACCACACAGTAAAAAGAGACGCTTGACCAAAAGAATAACAGCCCGGGAAAACTTTATGTGCCTATGATAGTTTTACATTTATATCTGAATTTTGATCTAAATATTTTCAACTGCAAATCAGTTTGACATACGAACTAGAGGTGCCTGAAAGGAAGGAACCTCAATCGAGAAAATGCCTCTATTAGATCAGGCTGTAGGGCATTTTCTTAATGAATGATTGAGGGGGAAGGGCCCAGCCTATTGTTGGCGGTGCCACCCCTGGGCTGGCAGTCCTGGATTCTATAAGAAAGCTGACTGAGCAAATCACGCAGAGCAAGTCAGTATATAGCACCTTTCCATGGCTTCTGCATCAGCTCCTGCCTCCAGGTTCCTTCCATTTGAGCTCCTGTGCTGACTTCCTTCAATGATGAACAGTGGTACGGAAGGATAAGCCAAATAAACCCTTTGCTCCCCAACTTGCTTTTTGATCTTGATGGTTCCTCACAGCAATAGTAACCCCAACTAGGACACCTGGTGTCTATTATTGTCCCTATTTAGCTGATGGAAGTGAAAACCTGCTAGGCTACTGGCCCAAGAACCAGCAAGCAAGGTAGCTCCTGCCGAGTGAGTGCCAGGCTTTCTTCTGCTCTCTCGCTTCACCATCCAGGTCTCTGCCTTGGAAACAGATGCATGCTACCGTTTTCCAACAAGAAACAAAACTACACTAACAGCAAAGATGACCCCATTTCTTGACTCCATCCAGAGAAGGGAAGATGGTGTCAGCACAGAGCAGACTCAGTGTCTGGTCCTACTGAGGCGGAGGGCGCTGCGGGCAGCAGCAGGGGTTGGGGTGGGGTTTGGAACGGATGCTGTACCTGCCCACACTAGAAACAAGAAACCCACGTACTTGTCTGTCGGTTTTTGCAGGGCCCAGATTGATGCCACAAGCCAGTGACTACACGGGCAATTCTGTAACAGAAACGGAGTGAAAAATGCCCTATGTGGTAGAGAAGAAAGCATTTGGCCTTTCTGGATCACAAATGCGGAAGCTGTAGCATCTACCCTGACAACACCAGAGTGGAAACCCAATTACTGAACCGTAGAGAAGTTAAAGCTCAGAAGAGGGGTGTGATTCTTGTTAGAAGTCACATTGCATAAAACCGCCAGGATTTTATCCTGGGCCCGATTCGGGGGCTGTGTTTCGATCGCCTCCTAGTGGAAAGTAGGGATATTACTTCAGCAATGCTCAAGCAGACTTTGGACAGTTTCCCGGTTTCTTATTTGTCTGATGCTTTTTTTGATCGCGACTGAACAAATTCTTAAGTAAACTAGTGGATTTTTAAGGAATGTAGGTAATAGTAGAACTCTGTCTCTACCTTCCAAGTGCTGGGATTTATTAGCGTTATTTATTTTTTTTCTCGTGAGGAATATTGCTATTGTACAAACCCATACAACACAAAACGCTGCTTTCGGTGACAGCTAGAGCCCAAGTTAATGACGGAGAGCTCCAGATGGGGAGTGGGTGTTTGCCTGTGGAGCAACCCGCACCTTTTGCTCCCTCCAGCTTATCACAGCCAGGCAGCCAGTTCTCTCTGAGCATGGCTGCATGGCGGCGCTGGTGGGCAGCTTGCCGTCCTGGGAACATGCCTCATTCCTTTCTCTTCTAGTCAGATGTTCAACCTTCTTCTGTGATTTGGAGCAAGCTGTTCCATTTTCTTGGCTCCAATTGCTCATCTGTTAGTAAGATTATGGGGAAGGGGCACAAGATTGCCAGCAAAGTCCCAGCCTAGAGACAGGAGGATCAGAAGTTCAAGATCATTCTCATCTACATAAGTCTGAGGTCAGCCAGGGCCTTTAAAAAAGTGAGCATAGACGGAAGGAGCTAGTTGGGGACTCTTGAAGGGAGGGTGTGAGAAGTTGGAGACCAAAGAAGATGGAGAAATAAAGTTTGAACTGGGGTCCAACTGAGATCCCATTTGGTCTTTCAACCAACAGGATTTCATAGGACCTGGGAAACTGGATTATCCCTAGATCTCAGTGCAGCAAGCAGTGCTTTAAAAGAGAAGGTCAGGGCTGGACAGATAGCTCAGCAGTTAAGAGCACTGGCTGCTCAAGAGGATCCAGGTTCAATTTCCACCACCCACATGGCAGCTCACCCCTGGCTGTAATTCCAGTCCCAGGGAATCCATTACCTTCTTCTGGCCTCCAAAGGTATCAGACAGCCAGGCTGTGTGCATGCATGCATGCAGGCAAAAACACTCATGCATATAAAATAAAAATAAATCTTTGAAGATGTATTTTGAACATGGAGGTGGGCAGGTTAAGTCGGGAGGGACTTCGCTGTGGCAGAGACAGTTACCCACACTTGAGAACCTGTGGATTCAGGAAAACCTAAAGGGATCAGCGAGAAGCCAAGATTGGTGACAGAGATGTCTATGGATCTTCACTATCATTTGGAATCATCTCAGGGTACTTCTTGGGGTGTGCCCCTGAGGGTACTTCAAGAAAGGCTTAGCTAAGGAGGAATTTGGCTGGTGCTGTCCCCTAGACTTGGATCCTGGACTGAACAGAAATGAAAGAAAAAAGACATAGTGGAGAGAGCCAGTGTTCTCTCACGGCTCCATGATCCACCGTGACAGTCGGAGTTCCAGGCCCAGACCGCTGCCCACAGTGAACTCAACCCTGACTTCCTGCCATGATGAACTGTGCCCTCCGAAACCACGAGCTGAAATAGACTCCTTCCTTAGGTTGCTTTTACCAGATATTTGGTCCAAGCAGTGAGGAAAGGTACAATCCAGTGACCCACTCAGAGTATCCTGGGATCTAGAAGTGGATACGAAATCACAAGGGCTCCACTAAGATTAGAGGTGGGGATTTGTGGGTCTCAGGCTGACCATGGCATCATTGCTGTCAACCACACAGCCCAGGCCTTGGAGGCAGCAGTCCGTACGCCTGCTTGGCCAGCTACATCCCACGTGGTACTGTGCAGTATCCTTTGGGTGTGGCATGGATGGTGCTTCTGGGTTAGTGCTGGAGGTACAGAGTACCAGTCCTCCTGCGCTTTTCACATGCAGCTTGAAGCTGATAACAAAGCCTCTCTGCTAATGGCACAGTCCAGAGCTTAATTCTTTCCTCACTTCATGATGCCTGAGTGCAGAAGAGAAATCTTTCAAATACTGTCAGAGGAGGCAGGAGAATTTGAGTTGGCTAAGTCTGGCCTGTGCTTTCTACTTGATGGAACAAACTGTCAGGGCTTGGATTATATTTGATTTGGCCTGTGAACCCTGGGGAACAGGGTACAGCAATCTCAATTCACCAGAACCCCAAAGAAGCAGAGAAGTTGTCACTGCCTATTAGCGAGGCTCCCGGGTCTCCCGTGGGTCTCACAGGTGAACCTCTTTTTCCTTCATCCGTTGTTTTGAAATGTAGATAAGGTGTGCATTTTTAAGTTCCTAGGTTTTCAGGAACCTAATGCAAGTGAAGTCTTCTTGCTGTAGCTGCTGAAAACAATAGATCTCCAACACAGTCCAGATTCCATGATCTATATAATCTCTCTCACCCACAGAACAGTCTAAAGTGTCAGCCATTAGACTTGCTGTATTTTGAATCTAGACTGTCCCACAAAGCTCGGGGTGCCATTGGGACTGGTAGTTAGAGCCCTTTGGGGGGGGATTAATTGGAGGAAGTAAGGTTGTCGAAGCTGGGACCCTACCAGTGGTTCTCAACCTTCCTAATACTGCAAAGTGACCCTTTGACACAGTTCCTCATGTTGAGGTGACCTCCAACCAGAAAATTATTTTGTTGCTACTTCACAACTGTAATATTGCTACTGTTGTGACTTGTAATGTAAGTATCTGATATGCAGGATATCTGGTATATGACCCTGTGGGGGTTGTGACCCACAAGCTGGGAACTGCTGCCTTAGGACCTTTCTCTTTGCTTCTCTCTGGAAAGGGGTGACAGGTTTCCTCTGCTGTCCTCTTGTGTCATGGTGATGACCACAAACCCCAAATTATAGCACCAAGTGACCACGAGCTGAGACCTTTGAAATTATGAGCCCAATTAAACTCATTCTAAATTCGTTTAATCTCAACATTTTATCATTAGAATGGACAATTAATTAACACAAGCTTCAAAAGTGGTTGCTTTGAACTAAGAACATACTCAGTTTTGATAATTAAGACAATCTGGTCATAAATAAGGCATGGTAGCCTATGTCTTTAGTCCAGCACTCAGGAGGCAGAGGCAGGTAGATCTCTGAGTTTGAGACCAGGCAGGGTGACACAGTGAGATGCTGTCTCAAATAAAAATCAAGTCATGTCATTATTATATTTTATGTTGTACGTTGGAATGATAATATTTTGGTCAAGTAAGATATATTATTAAAATTAGTTTTTCTTCTACTCTTTTTCTTTTAAAGTAATGCCATTCAAAACCCAGAAAACTCTGTGTATGAGGCAGTGCGTTTGTTTGGCTGGGATGGCTTTATGCCTTTTCTTATTGCAAATCTAGAACTTAGACCTAATCTAATGTGGATAATGAAACCCTTTGATCATAGGGGAACCCGAACTTATAAGAGAAACAAGCCAAATTTAGGACTTCTGAGACCCCACCCTAGTGAGAGGTTAAACCTTCTTCCTTCCTTTCACAGACAGTTAGGACAGAAATTACCCGGAGGCTGGGCTTACTGTCCTACCACCTGGCAGCCTCGTCTCCTGAGCGGCTACCCTCTCTTACAGCTCCGCAGTCCAGGGGTAGCCTGTAGTGGCTGCAGGGGTTCCTCTGCAAAGGACAGCGCCTCTGGATGATTCCAGCTGCTGAGCCAGTTTCTTCCGACATGGCTGGTTGGTTTCAAACTCAAATCATGTTCAGGAATACCTCTCGCTCCCCTTCACATCCCCTCAGAGTCAAGTCGTCCTGGGAGACTCAATGGAAGAAAAGTTTCAGATGCTACTTTTCCTCCCTTTATTTAAAAAAGTTTAAACCTTTACTTACCTATGTGTGCATGTTCAGAAGACAACAATAAAGTTGCTTCTCTCCTTTCACCATGTGGGTGTCAAGGCTCAAACTTAGGCCATCAGGCTAGGTGGCAGGCAGGCACCTTCACTGGCTGAGCCACCCTGCCAACCCCTTCCTCAGCTCTGAAGAGCTAACACCTGGTACTTACTCTGAAGATAGATTTTTGTGCATCACCTCGTGCTTGGCTAGGTTACATGGAAGACCTGTGTCATTAGCAAAGCGATTTTTCACCCCTCACATACCAACTCAGGCGCTTATGTCCAGTCTTTGTGGAATACTGAGTCTAATTCCTCAAGTTGGCCAGCATCAGCAGGGGCCCCTGTCCAAGGCCTGGTGAGAAATGCCTGCTTGCCTAAGAGGATTAAGCAGTGCACAGCCAGCTACTGAGATGCTTTATGGCTTTAGCTCTAATCTCTTGTGCATGCTTTGCCAGCGACCACCAGCCAGGACTTGGTTTCTTCGCTGCCAATGCTCCATTCCAAGGATGTCACAGCTCTTCTCTTTGCTGTCACCTTCTCTTCCCCATAACAATCTCTAGGTGGTTTTAAACAAAATTATTCTTATGTGTGAGCATGACATGTGTGTGGGTGGGGCAGGTGGGGCTTGATGTGTGTACGGATGTCAGAGGACGACTTTGTGGAGTTGATTCTTTCTACCTTCAGGTGGGTTCTGGGAATCAAACTCAGGTCGCCAGACTTGCATAGCTAGTGCCTTTACATGTTGAGCTATCTTGCAGGCACTGCAATCTCCAGTTTTGTTCTGAAGAAGCTAAACCTTCCTCGTGACCTCTCTACCAGGTAACTAGTACCCTGCTTCTTTCATCTGACCTACTTAGGCCCCTGGGGCTGTCTGAAGCACGATTAATAAAATAAAAACTCAGGGTCAGAAATTGGGGTTCAACTTGAAGACCTGAAAAGTAAAACAATCAGTCATTGGTTCTTACCTCGACCTCAGTCTAAAATGGCGATCCTGCTTTCGGGAATCTCAGAATGAGACTGTGTGTTGAGAGCTCTTTCCTCCCGTTTTAGAATCCTCTCTAGGGCTAGAATTAAAGGCGTGCACCACCGTGATTAAAGGCATGCACCACCCGGTTTCTATGGCAACTAGTGTGGCTACTGGGATTAAAGGTGTGTGTTACCATGACCTGGTTTGTAAGGCTGACCAGTGGAACTGTTTTACTCTCAGATCTTCAGGCAGTTTTTATTTATTAAAATACAATTGAAATGCCACTGCAGTGGTCTTTGATCTAGCTGCAATCTGAAAGGAAGCTGGCTTTCATTCACAGGCTCATCTTCATCCTGAAGCACAAATGCTAGTGAACTGTGGTTGTCAATTTGATTGGACTGAGAGACACCTCGGAGATTAGGAAGGACATCTTTAGGTGTCTCTGCCACTGTCTCCTGGGTGAACTCCTTGATGGATTTACAATGTGATGGCATGGTTGGGAGATGAAGCCGAATTGGTGGTAGTGGATCACTGGGGCATGCTGGTGAAGGATGCCACCTACTCTGGTCCTCTGCCCCTCCTCTCCTTCCTAGCTGCCATGAGATCAGTAACTTGGTTCCGCTGTGTGATCACACCACTATGGTGTTCTGTCTCACCGCAGGCAGATAACAGAACAAGTTGACCATGGCCTGAAACCTCCGGCATTGTGGGTTGAAATAATCCTTTCCTTCCTTCAAGTTGTCCTATCTGGCATTTGTCTTGGTGACAAAGATTCAGGCTAATGCACCTGTCTAAGCTGAACATTCACTTTTATGAAAAAAATAACTGTCCTATGACCGCAGGTTGGAGGCAACGGTCAATATCACTGAGCAATTTTTGGCCCCCGTTTTCCAGTGAGTTGGAAAATCAATTTATCTGCAACTAGTTTTGGACAATGATTAAGACACTTATCATATAGTACTAACATTTGCCGCCAATAACAACAACAAAAACCTCAAACAAAACTTAATTTCCCATGATGCTTTTCTGTACTGTTGAGATATTCTACCTTTTTTTTCTAATGGCCATCTTTCTCTAAGAGGTCAAGGAGCTGTTAGGATGTGTGCCAGTTTTCCTTCCCCAACCTAACTAAAGACACCAAGACCTAGAGACACTTCGGACATTAGCAAAGACAACTAATACTTTATCCTACTTATTTGTGTATGTGTTAAATTCATTAATAAAGTTGAGTCTGCTGTTTTCATGAATTCTGTGAATGAGTAATAAGCCATCACTGGTGAGTACTGTTTCTTACTAGTTTCATTAAAAATGAAAACAATTTTCTTTGGAAAATATTTAAAAGTATTACATTTTTCTTTTCCTTTTTCTTTTTTTGGTTGTGAGTCTAACCTTTAATGGCTGAACCATATCTCCAGTCCAGCATTATGGTTTTTAATTTAAGGCTATACTTGTGAAATTATGTGGACCTGGCAGCTAAACAGTTTCTCAATTTCACAGAGGGTTCTAAGGCTGCCACATTTGCGTTATTTTAGTTTAACGTTGCTTCCCTCTGTCTTTGTGTTATTTCTCATTCTCCTCCTTTCTAATTTTATACATGTATATTTTATCTTCATTTCACCATGTAAATATTAGTAGCTTAGGCCAGTAAGATGGGAGAATGAATTCCCTCAAGTTGTCCCTTTGACCTCCATGTGAGCACAATAGTATACATGCCCTTTCCCCCATTAAATACAACTTTATTAAATATGATAAAATATCAATAGTGTATTTTATCTAATAGCACCAGATCTCAGATTTATTTGTGTACTGAACATTTAGTTTATTTCAACTCCATTATTACTTAATTTTTTTTCTTTATTGGTCCATAATTACCTTGTATATTTATACACATTCCTTGAGTTGAACAATTAAAACATTATTTTGATTGGTCTTATTTATGAATGCTAAGTTCTTGAACAGAAAAGCTTCCCTCTGTGCACTGATTTAATCATATCCTCAGGTTGTGAAGCATAGCTTTCAAATTTATTCATAATTATCATTGTTTAGTGTTGTCCTCCACAAATGCTGTATTCTTTGCTTTAAGGATCAGTAAATTTGAAGTTTTTTACTTTTCCTTTTATCGTGATAAGGAGCAGCGGGCTGTCCACTTCATCCATCCCTGCTGCTATATTAACCAGTTTTTTACTGCAGCCTGAAAAATCTGAGAAAATCACCGTGGAGAAAGATTGTTTGGGTTCACGGTTTCAGATCATGGTTAGCCAACTCTATGGCTTGGAGACTGGAAAGACAGAGTATATGGAACCCAGGAAGTGAGAAGAAAAAGGTTGATAGGTGCAGCAGGGCAAACACACTAGGCCTGGGTACACAATATGCCCTAAGTCATACTCTATTGGCATTTGTCCTGCAGGGAGGCGTGTCCACTATCTTCCAGTACAACTATCAGCTGGGATTAAGCTCTCAGATCCTTGGGGGAAATAATCCAGATGGAGACTTTGAGTTCGAGACTGATGGAGGTGAGGTGGAAATGAAGAGGAGCCCGACCTCTGAAAAAGCACATTGTCCTTTACTCAGAATGTGTGCACAGGTGCAGGAGGCTTGGCCTTCATAGGGTGAAGACAGAACTTTGGTGGGGGAGGTTACCTGTAGCTGTGTTCTTTGTAGTTTCTCAGCAATTGTTTTCATTACTGTGTTGACTTTCCTGTCAGGCAGGTTTGCTGAGTTGGGAGTGTCTCAGTTTGTTGGTGGTTCATTGCAGCAGGTCATTAACCCTTCATAGACTACAGCACTGCCATTAGAGCCGGCCAACTGCTGTGGGAATTCCTTCAGCCAATAGCCTTCAAGATACTGGCCCACTTTGGGCATGGTCAAATGTACTATATAGAGAGATGTAAAAAATGTGTGCTGGGGGTGGGGCCTTGGCTGTTGTATTCGGTTCCTGTCCCCCACTCATGAAGAGGACTGCTGATCTGTGAGTCTACCCCTAAATAAAGAAACCTTTATTATACTCCGTTCTGAGCTAGCGTGAGACTGTTTTATTATAATCCACAACAGCCAACCTTTGGCTATCATTGTAGACATGCTCTTTTCCTTCGTATCTCTGGGGATGTCAATTCAGCCGCTCATATTGAGCACTCTGGCTTGGGGTTCATAGCATCCTTTCCCTTTAGAGCTGGGAGGCTCGGGCGTCATCCATTCATTTACTGAGTAGTGGCCAGTCAAGCTCTGGATCGATTGTTGATGCCTTGCTGCCAGTCTCTCCTTCAGTTAGAGCCACATATTCTTTAGAATGGTCTGAAATATCACTTTTTATGTGTGTATTTCTGAAAGGGATCATTCTATTCCTTCATCTCTCATTAAGTTTCTCAGTAATTGTGTGTGCTTGGGTGCATGTATGTGTGTGGGTGCTTATGTATACGTTGGTGTGGAGGCCAGAAGACAACCTCAGTGTTGTTCCTTGGGTCCCATCTACCTTATTGTTTGGGACAGGGTCTCTTATTGACCTACATACCATCAAGAAGGCAGGCTGATCAGTTAGCCCAAGAGATCTACTTCTTGTCTTTACTTCCAAACTCTAGGATTCCAAGGCCTTTGTGAATTTGACTTTGCAGTTGGACATGTGTGTGTTATTGCCTGAGGCTGTCCAAGGGCGGCTGCCAACAATGGTTAATGATGAAGGTCAGCAGGTGTGTCAGTAAGCCCCCGTGTGATCTCTTATGTTTTAACCTGTGCCAAACCACTTTAGCCAACAAAGACCCTGACTGAGAGGACCCTTCATCTTCAGGTCATACGGTTTCTTTGGTGTTTCTGGACAAGTCTAACTGCAAAGAAAAGAGAATACAAAACCATTCACTGGCTGGAGGTATGGTAGCTTGATGACAGTGTGTTTGCATGGGGCCTTGGGTTCTATTTGGATGCTGTAAACAAGGATTCCTGAAAAGAAGCTATGCCTGTGAAGACTGAATAACTAGTTAGAACCTCAGCAATGTGGAGGCATTGGGATATTGCAGGTCCAGAGCCTAACTATCTTGTCTCTGCCTGGCTTTAGTCCCCAAACAGCCATTCCTTGTCTACCTCTATGTCAGAGCTAACATCCTGGACTATTAGATAAACATCTTTTACTAACTTCCACCAATCCAAGAACTGAAAATGTCATTAGATAGCACCTGGGGTCTATGGGAGAGATAGATAGCAAGGGTCCCCGTCTTGCTGCGACCTCCTCCCTGGAGTTTCTACTAATGTATTTTAAAGTTGACTTGATCTGTGGCTTTCTTTGTTCTGCCACTATAAAACTTCATGAAACTGCTTCAACATGGGAGCATGGAACCTGCCGTTATCTAGTCCTGTGCTTCTGGGACCATGACCACTCAAATTTAGCTCCAGAATAAACTATCTCTTATTTTCCCTTTCAGGAGGGAGCTGCGATTTGTGTTGACAGTGCAAACAAACAAACAAACAAAAAAAAAAAAACAAAATCAAAAGTAGAATGCTCACCGGAGGCTTTGCATAAAGCCACACAATAGCCAGATAGAGTAGCGTCTCAGTCGGTTTTTTTGCTTAGGGCTCACTGCCTCATGAATGTTCATGGCCCCTTTCATTCTGTGCTGGATGCTGTTGATTCTGGAGAGGAACCTTGCAAACCGGGGCCAGTTCGGCTTTCAGAGATGCCAAAGTGAAGCAGGTGAGCTTATGGTTCTTTCCAGCCACCTGTCTTGTGTGATGTTTCCAAATGCCTCCAGGCCAGGGATCCGCTTCATTCTCTCTGTCTCGGCTTTTTGAAATAAAATAATGCCCACAATTAGAGTTGGAAGGCTTTCCTTCAGGAAGGTGGTAAGAGCCCCGGCCCTGTTTCCATCCAGCTTTTATATGATGTCAATCTTTGAATTTGGCCTCTATTTCTAGTACTTTCTGAAAAAGAAGAGTTTTTAAAAAACACAACTTCCCAAGCAGATGGCTCTTCTATTTATTGTTCCAGAAGAGTGTGTGGGAACTGGAGGGAATGAATGGAGAGAGGATGGTGGGAAACCATGGTTTCCAAAGCACCCTGTGGCCATGCGGCTATGAGCACTCCAGTGCTGGCAGCTCTGGGGAGATTGCTTTCCTTTGCTAAACTGCTGGGGCATCTAGAACTTTGAGAAGATGCTTCCCTTCTGTACCTGGCTCTCCTCAGAGATCCACCTCACTGGCCAGGAAGGTAGCAGATAGCAATAAAAGAAGCAATAAACTACCCGTAGGAGACCAGCCTCACTCTTCCAGGAGAGAGGGACAGAGGCTCTGTGTTAAAAAAAAAAAAAAAGCCCTCTCCTTCTCAAATTGTCTGTCTTTTGTCATGATGGCAGTTGTCAAACTCCAGTAGCCATGCTGCAGAAACAACAACAACAAAACAAACAGCAACAAAAACCAAAACAAAAAATGAGTGACTTCATTAATACAGAGCTAACAGGAGATTGTTACACAGACCTGGGACACCAGGGGGGTGGGTCTCACTGCGAGAATGAATGACATATAAGCCATGATATTTTGTTTGTGCTTTAACAAATAAAGCTTGCCTGAAGATCAGAGTGCGGAGCTAGCCACACTAGTAGCCACAGTGGCCGGGCAGTGGTGGCGCACATCGTTAATCCCAGTACTCAGGAGACAGAGGCAGACGGATCTCTGAGAGTTCAAGTGCACCCTGGGCTCCCACCTTTAATCTCAGCACTAGGGAGGTGGAGAAGGGAAGTGGGCAGGAGGAGACAGGAGCCGAGGTCACTCTGAGGATTCGCAGAGACAGGATTGCCATTTTGGTCTGAGGTAGAGGTAAGAACTAGTAGCTGGCTTTTCTGCTTCTCTGATCTTTCAGCTTTCAACCCCTAAGATCTGACTCTGGGTTTTTATTATTAAGACCAATTAGAGTTCGCGCTACACATACAGACTCTCTCTTTCACAGCTGTTGCTAGTAACTCACTGTTAGTACCACCAACCTATACATGAAGCACAATTGCCTTTCTCCAACTTTAGCGTTGAGCAATGGGACAATATATCTGCCTTCATTGTGTATGTGCACAAGGTCACTGTAGACCATTTTAATTGCAGGTCATACTGCCTAACTAGTGATTCATACTTGAGGCTGAGAATTGGTCTACAATGCTCCTGGATTGGAAGAGGCCCTAGATACAGACTTAATAAAAGCAAACTCATTCCTTTTTTTTCTAAGCATTTCCAAAAACTAAGACGTTTAAACAAATGAACTCACCAGTGTGATCACAGACTCATAAAGACGCCAGGCTCTATCCACAGCCACAGTTGAAAATGGGAACACAACGCTTAGTGTCTGGAGGTTTCTAAAGCTGTATTGCTAGCCAGAGGGCAGAAAGCAAGTTATTTTAAATTTATGTTCAAAAGAAACGGCAGAAATGGAGGGGCCTCTAGTTGTTAGGGACTCTCAGACTGGGTGGACGGAACAACAAACACTTGTGCAGGCAGGGAGTTTCCAGACCCATGTTGGCGGATACCTGTTTCCTGAGGCTTCTCCCCTTATCCTACGGATGCCCTCTTTCTCTGGGCTTCACACTCTTCCCTCTCTGATAACAAGTTCATCTCCATTTCTAATAGGAAGACAAAACACAGGGTGAGAGCCCACCCTAGCATTTAACTTTAATTTTGCTCAAGGCTCTGACTTGAAACACATCAGCATCCTAAAAAACCAGGACTTAGGATTCCAATACAAACTTGTGGAGAGGGAGCATGCAACTCAGGACACAGTAACAACTATAAATATAAATAAATAACACAAAATACTAAAGTTATCAAGGAAAAATGCATCAAAGATCAAACTAGGACTTCCAGAAATGAAAAGATATGAAAACTGAAGTTTTTGCTTGTTTTTGTTTTAATGAATCTCAGTTGTTGGCGTAAGAATAGCATGGCTAAAGAAAGAATTGGGAAGCTGGAAGACAGATAGATTGAAGTTTGTTACAGAGTCCAGGAAGAGGTTTTCAGATTCAATGAGACTCTGCTCAGACTTAGGAATGCCAGGGAATCCAGGCAGCATTCTTTCTATAAATAGAAAGGAATGCACACTCTGATACAGCCTGGTGAAGCTTGCAAAATGACAGCACAAATGTTAGATGACTTAACAGTCAGGTCAGATGGACACATTAGATGGAAGTACAAGGGTTTGCCGCAAACAGGGGAATGTCACTCTTTTACCAATATTGAGTGAGAGATGACGTCTTGAGCTCAGGGAGTGGCCAATATATGAGCAAATCTAAAACAAAAAAAATCAAAAACCAACAATGACATTACATTCTTGTGAAGGGAAAAAGATAATGATAAAGCCACAAGAATGGATTTGGAAGGACAGAAGGATTAACAGACTCCAAGTTCCTTTAATATAAAGAAGGAATGTGAACTTATTTGCTATATTTAAAATATGATCAATATGCCCACTAACATTCCAGAATGAGCTCTAAGAGATTGAATATACAGTTTCCCAACTAGCACAGAAAAATAAATGATCAGAATGAGCAAAAACAACTGAAATTGGGATATTTATGGACAACAAATTAAGACACAGAAAAAAATACGTTAGAGATTACATTTAAATGATTATAAACTAGCTACTTTATGTAAAATCCAAAGACTCTCAGACCAAGCTTGAATTATTTAGTCAAGTCCTCTCTTACACAAGACATCTCTAAAGATCAAAAGATCCAAAGTACAGGATGGAAAATGACACCAGAGATGAATCTAAAGGAGAGAAAGTGGATGGAATCTGTGATTAGATTTTAAGGCAAAAATATTCCTACAGATCAAGAGGTTTCCTATGTAATGACAAGAGAAAGGAAATAATTCTACATGAATTGGTACCTAAAGCCAGCCTCAAAATGAAAGGGACCTCATAAAATGAACTAGCCACCATTGTGGAAAATTTTAAATACTCTTAGTCCCCTAACAAACATATCATAAAGACTGACAAGTATGCCCAGGGTTAGAATAATGCATTCTATAAGAGGAAGTCTTGCAGAGAAACCCCCAGAGATTCATATGAAGCCCCTGGAAGTCTGTAGCTGAGGACTGTCCTGTGCATCCAGTGGGCAGCACCTGACCCTCAGCAAGCATCAGCTGGCACGGGGGAGAGAGAGAAGCGGTTTTAGAGAGGAACATTTAGGTCTGTGGACGCTGGAGTGGCAAGCTTGGTAAGGACGAGAGACCTCAGCATGTCAGCACCCCGAAAACACCTGCCTGAGGAGGGAGGACAATTTCTACAGCGAATTTTCTCTGAAGAGACAAATGGCAGATACGTGTGATGCTAAGGACCATGCTGCCCCTGCTATCAAGCTCCAAAGCAGTCACAATGAGACAGGAGCCAGTGAGCAAAGTTGGGTTCCTGGAAGACTTGATTCACAAAAACCATGGTGTCAGATGTGAGATGCTGCATAGCTCTGTAAACGTCCTAGAGACTGTCGAGCACTGTGGGTGGGTGTCATGGCTTGTGGAACCTATCTGAAGTGAATTGCTCTTTAGAAAAACAAAACTTACTTAGACAAGGGTTAAAGTTTGGCCTTTGGGTGACAATTTGCTGACCCATGCTCTGAAGTTATTATGGTCTGTAGGCTGCACTTGGTCATCTCTTACCTGAATGAACAGTAAAGTTTTATTAGAATACATTCAAGTTCATGTTTATTTGACTATGATTTCATGCTTCCATGGCAGAGGCAATAGTTATAACAGGACTCCATGAACCATAGGGTCTAGAATATTTACTATCTGGCCTTAAAAAAAATTGCTATCAGGTCGTGGTAGCACACACCTGTAATTCCAGCACAATGCCATGGGAAGTGATATCCTGTCTTCAAAGGGCATAAAAAGTGGGTAGCCTTTGCCACAGAATTTCACACAATAACAGAAATCTCCTATAGCTGCACAGTTTCAGTTTGGTACATGGGATCTATGGATGGATGTGGCCATTGAACCCTTGAACTGTGACTCTGTTAACTACATAGCTGAGTGTTTAATTTCATTAGACTTTTAGTTCACTTAAACTTAAGTAACTACTCCAGCACAACTTCCTGTAGGTCCACTCTCCAAAAGCCTACAACCAAGCCCTAATAAGTTGCCATGGAAACAGTCTGGGAGTGAGTCTTCTAAGTTAGAAGGACTCACAACAGATTTTGATAAAGCCAAACATGTACACGTTCAAGTCGGATACTAAGCAACCTGCTATTTAACATGCAAATCAGATGGGCTTTTCACCTGACCACTTAGGAGATACTTAAATTCCTGGTTAGGAACTGTTAGGAAATGCCCTTTAAATTTACTGTCAGGTATTTTTCCTTTTCTGTTCAGCAATGTCACTGGAACTCTTCAGTATTCTGTTTTTGTACATTTTCATGCATTTAACTATTTCCATTGAGTTTCAATTTTATTTTGGAAGCCTTTTATCTTTCACTGGTCCTCATTATGTAAGCTTAAATCCTCTAAGAAAAATACTGTACAACAAAAATAACAACAACTTTCTTTTCCAGAGAAAGATAGCAGAATTGTGAGCCTCTACCATGTATTATCTACAACGTCTCTCTCTGCTTGTTGGTTGCTTGCTTTGTGTAGCCCAGGCTGCCTTTTGCCTCAAGATCCTCTAGCCCTTCCCAAGTCCTGAATTATAGCATGCTCTTCCATGCCTGACTTGCACAATGTTTGTTCTTAAATAAAATGAACCATTTAACTTTCAAAGAAGCAGAAAAATATAATCAATGGAGCAGGATAGAAAGACAGGGAAATTAAAGGGACATGGGGGAAGAAAGAGTCTTTTATTCAGGAGTCTGCTTGGAGTCCCTTACCAGAGGAGAATCAAGAATTCCAGCGGCATGAGCAGCTATTGGGATATCTGCCTATGGAGATGGCATCCCTTTTAGATGGAGATGCTTCAGGAAAGAATATTAAAGTAGTTATGAATCATGCTTAAGGGCTAAGCTATACGGCCTTTCTCATTTCCAATTCTAGAGGAATTTCATGGGAAACCCTATTTATAGTCAGATTCACATCTTAAGCCCCCAACCCTTGTGACCCATGTTTTAAATGATCAGATTACAATACTATCTAAGGCAGTTCTGGATCAACCCTATAATATCACCCTATAATATAACTCTCACACGGGGTGGGGTGCAGAGAAGGAAGAGGAGAAGGTCTTTTCTTATTGCTGTTTTGTTTTTTAGCAAACCCTTTGAGATATAATCTGGGAGCCACTAAAATCACATGCACAGCTACAGCTGAGACACTTAAGCATAGCTCTCCCTGAGAAGTCCACATTCACACTTAGATGTGAATTATCCTTTTCCAAGGCACTTCTCTTGTTGATAACCCCACGCTTAAGTCTATGTGAACCTTTCTTCCCAGTAGAACCCAACTCTGCTTCATCTGGTTGTGTCTTGAAATTCTCTTCCGCAGCAGAGAAGTCAAGAGCCCTCTTTTCCCCTGAGTGATGCTCTCTGAGACCTCCCCAGGCAGCTGCAGGTGGCAGCATGGAGCTGTGTCTCCAGGCCACACCTTCCTGCCTGTGACACAAAGGACCCAGGGTAAAAGCATTTTCTAGAAACCAGACCTGGGGTGACGGCACAGGTGTTGATCTTAACAACAGCTAAATGTATGGCTCAAAGATTAAAGACAAATGTTTAAACAACTGAAGGAAAATATGGATTTAACAGAGGAATTAAACTGGAATCTTGTTAGAGAAAGGAAATCTGTTTTGAAAATACAATGGTAACTCCAACACTGCTGGCCTTTACGGTGTTTGGAATGAAAGCCACTCAATTGATGTAGAGGACAGGAGAATGCCAATCAACCTGGGAACACAGCAAGAGAAGCTGTCTCATTGGCACAGTCGAAAAATAATTAAATGCAAGTGATCAAAGAGATCAAAGAGAATGATGGGAAGACTGAAGAGCCTGGATGTAACTGTCCTCGAGGGAGAGCGTGGCTGTGAAAATGACACTGGAAAGAAGTGGCTTTTGAAAGACTAAATGTCTCAAACTTGCCTTATCCAGGCCTGATGGTGCTGGCCAGTCTGTAGTCCCTGCGATGAGAGGCTGAGGCTGGGGGATCACAAGTTTGAGACCTGCCTTGGTAACAGTGAGGAGAAGCCAGTTTTGGTAGCACAGTAAGACTCTATCTCAAAATAAAAAGTAATAGGTAGGGTCGTAGCTGAGTATAGTGTTTGCTTATTATGCCTGAGGTAAGGGGGACAGAGAGAGAGAGAGAGAGAGAGAGAGAGAGAGAGAGAGAGAGAGAGAGAGAGAGAGAGAGCCCAACTTTTAGTCTATAACCATGAATCTCAAATAGGATAATCACAGAAAAACATGTATGACCATCTCATAGAAAATACAGGCATCACATACAGAGGAAAAAAACACTCACATTATACATAGCAAAGTGAGGTGGCTTTAAAATTTTTTTTTTAAAAGTTTGATTTCTTGTAACAAACAGCTGCACTAAAAGGAGAAGGGGGAATAACCTAAAAATGTTGGAAAATAAAAACAAAACACATAAACCTAAAATTCTAAACCCAGTGAAAATGGACTTCAAAATACTGATGGCAAAGAGACTGTGTTGCAGGCAGAAGGGCAGGACAGGAAATGCTCAAGAGTCCTTTAGGCAGGAGGCAAACAGCAGTGGGTGAAATGGGGACCCACAGCAAGAAAAGGACCCACAAATGACACCCTGCAGCAGGGGATCTGGGATCTGCAAATGACATCCTGCAGGAGGGGATCTGGGACCCGCAGATGACATCCTGCAGCAGGGGATCTGGGAGCCACAGATGACATCCTGCAGCAGGGGATCTTGGATGTGTAGATGACATTCTGCAGCAGGGCACCTGGGACCCACAGATGACATCCTGCAGCAGGGGACCTGGGACCCACAGATGACATCCTGCAGCAGGGGACCTGGTAGCAGAGCTCCTGACAGACAAAACTTCTCTTTGTGCTCGGAACTCTAACTAGCCATCTGCAGATGTGGCAAGAGGCTCCTCCCAATTGACTTTTTCTTGTTGTATAGATATTTTTGCTTTGTCTGCTTTAATTCCTTAAAGATGTTCACTCCTTCATATTCAGTGTTTATAGTTTCTTAAAGCATTTGGAATAAAGAAAATTGCCTTAACATTTTAGTTATTGCTTATACATTTTGGGGATTGAAATTTTATTTACTTATTCATTTGTTTGTTTATTCATCGGCAGGGTGTGTACCACTCCACGCATGTTGGAGACAGAGGGCAACTCATAGTTCTCTCCTTTTATCTTGTGGACCTGGGGAATCAAACTTAAGCCATCAGACTTGGTGGCAAGCACCTTTATCCAATGAGATGTTGGTAGCCCCTGGGAATTATTTTCTAACTTATACTGCTTTGTTTTCTAAAAAAAAAAATAATAATAATGAGAGAATGTCTTCATTATAATACATTGCTAAACACAAAAAGCAGTTATCAACAAAGTATGATTATAACTGGTCCATGTGGGAAAAAAGAACAGGATGTGCGAACGTATATACAGCAGTTAAAGGCAGGTAGAAAGATTACACATAATTTTAGTTTATTTTATATGTGTCTATATTTCTATAATATGCCTGGGTTATTTTTATAATCAGAAGTAAGAAATAAAGCCCAATACTTATTTAATTAACAGTTAACTTGAGAAAAGATGGCGGTGGCAACCAGTGGGAAAAATCCACTCATGGTCTCCTGAATTATTCGTAGTGGATTTCCCCTTAGCAATCTAACGTTATGGATATTAGTAAAGAGAAGTGAGCGTGACCTTGACAAACTGGCTTCCTTTGTCACGTGACAAAGAGCTGGCCTGCGCTTTCCTACTGTGTCACGCACAGTCTCGTTCTTCCTCACAGAGGTAAGAGGTGGCGGTAGGAGATTAGGTATCTGTAACATGCATTCCACGCCGGAGTGCTGAGTCACCCGACACGCCCTGGAAGCCTGCACACCTAACACAACGTAGACACTAGTTCTCCTGACAGCTTCCTGTTGCCACGTTTTCCTTCTCAGTGAGATTTGTTCTTTCCTCAGTTGGATTTTCTGCCAGAAACAAGAGAAAGGAAATGACTTTCGGATAAAGCTCTCTGATGGCATTAGAGAAAATTCCCCCCTTTTATCTGCTCCCTGTTGGCTCAGAAGATTTGAATTCTCCTCTTGAGAGACTAATGCTGAGTTGCTCTGCTCTGATGTTCTAAGATGTAAAGTGATGGACTAGCAGACATGGCGACATTGCAGAAACACAGGCTCCTCCATTAGCCTGGGTCTGAGGCCATCCCAGCATCCTCCAACCATTCATCCTCCACCCGTTCATGCAAACAAACAAAAAAATAGTTCAATAGGAACAATGACGAATCCAATGTAGCTGCTGGAGAAGAAACAGGAGTCTTTTCTTGCCCTTGAGGATCACATGAATAAACATGGTGCTGACAGAGGTAATTTTAATACAATTTAGCATTTCTTTATCATTTGCATAGAAAGCACCAAGGAAGAGATAATGTAGGAGCACAAGTCATTTCCTGTTGACCTCAAACAAACCAACAACCTCACTGGAGTTACAGAATGGAAACCCGTAAAACAGGTGCCTAGCCCACTGACATTCCCACAAGAACCCAGGATTCTGAGTTCACGAAGTGAAACCTGGGAGAAAGCCCCTCCCTGGCCCAAAGGTGTGCTTTTCCCAGTCCCTCTGAGTCAGTGATGGTTTGTAGTCAGTGTCTCTTGTAGATGTCTACTCTGCGTGTGGGCTAGGCTGTTGGCAAGTGTTTTACAAGCTGCCTTCATCAGCTAGTAGCCTGCTCAACTGAAATTCCCAGGCCCCAAGAGACCCATTGTCTAACCAGGAGAGAGCTGTATTTCCATTCGCAGACAGGGCTGGCATCTAAAGCAATAACAACAGTGGGATGGGGGTGGGGGGCTCACTGTGGTAGAAACCCTACTGCTAGACTGCAATAATGGAAATCTTCTGTCATAGGATAGTGACTAGTCACTGGGGTTACTAAGCACATCAGGTGTGGCTGGCGAGACCCAAGAAGGGGATTCTTAGCGTTCACTCAGTTTTTCTAAATTTCACTTGTGAAATGACATTGTGAAATTTTAGCCATTGTCTTAAGTAGTGGAGTCATAGATCCTGAAGCTGAACGACTTGGCAGAGTTGTATATGAACTAACAGGTGCCTCAGTCATTCACCTGCCAAAGTAGGTGAAACCGGATGTTGACTGTGTGTGTGTACATGTGTGCACATGCGCGCGCATGTGCAGCTACATCTAGAAGAGTGGTTCTCAACCTGTGGGTCTCAAACCATGGGACACAAGCCCCTTTGGGGGTCCAAGGACTCCTTCTCAGGGATCAAAGACCACTGGAAAACATAGATTTTACATTACAATTAATAACAGTAACAAAATTACAGTTAAGAAGGAGCAACATAATGAATTTATGGTTGGTGGTCACAACACCTGGAACCGTATTAAAGGGTGACAGCATTGGGAAGGTTGACAGCCACTGATCTAGAAGATGGAAGACAACTGCTAACTTTTTTTACAGTGTCATCTACCCCCCCCCCTTTTTTGAGCCAGGGTCTCACTCTGTAGCCCTGGCCGTCTTGGAACTTGCTATGTAGCTCAGTCAGGCTGGCCTTAAACTCACAGAAATCTTCCTGCCTCTGCCTCCCAAGCACTGGGATTAAAGGTATGTGCCACCACATTTCCGCTTACCACTTTGAGACAAGGTTTCTCACTGGCCTGGAATTTGCCCCAGAGATCTGCCTGTTCCTGCATCCCCAGTGCTGAGACTACAGACTGTGCTGCCATGCTCAATTTTTTGATTATTTTTTCATTGTTTTAGATTTTTAAATTTATTTTGTGTGTGTCAGTGGTTAGCCTGGATGTGTGTCTGGGCACCGTGTTTGTGTCTGCATATGATCAGTGAGATATTTAAAAATCTAGGATGAGATGCGACAACTTATATTAGTAAAATGTGTCTAGGTAATTCCAAGCTGCTAGATTAAGGAACTTTCAAGAAAGAGAAACAGCATAGAACGTACAGTGGGAACATATGTACACACAAGAAACACACATAAGAAATATACATGATATAAAAGAGCCATTGATTTAAGCTAAAGAAATATCAGTGAAGAGGACAAGATTGCTGTCTTATGGTCTAGTACAGAAAAATAAAAATAAACCATCAATGAAGAAGGGTAGGAGGAGAAAGAGGAGGAGAAATTCAGGAAGAACATTGTTTTGCTTGTGGGCAGGCAAATGTGATGTGATGGAGAATAACAAGGCTTTGGAGCTGCTGTAAGCCGCATGATCAGAGAAAACCTCTGGGAAGTGACAATGAATGGCAGAAGGAACAGCAAAAACAAACGCCCTAAACCAGGAACTCATCAGAGCCACTTAAGGGTTAGAGAGGGTCAGCATTCCCAAAGAGCAAGCAGAGCAGGGTGGCTAAAGTAGGGACCTATGGACATGAAAATGACCTGTGTTTTACTCTGTCATTATAAGCCATTATCAGTACCCTTTGAGGGAGTGCAACAGCAGATTCATACATTCAAGGGATTGTTTTGTCTCTTGGGGTATTGTAGAACGGGGCTATGGAAACCCAAAGTAAGGAGGTCTAGCTACAGTCTCTGCCTACAGTCCGTGATTGGACTAGGTCTGGAGTGGTGGATGTGGCGAGACGTAGTTTGAATTAGCTTAAAATCAATAGCACTCGCTGGTCAAATGTGAGCTGTGATTCAAGAAGAGGAGTCTGATTAAGGAGTCTTAACTTTGAACTTGAATAACCTTGTTTGATGGAGCCATGCGGCTCACAAAGGAGGGCTGGGGAGGAATGGGTTTGGGAAGCAAAGCATGAGCTGCGGACTTTTAACCTGGAGCTGCTTCTTCAACACTCAGGCAAAGAGTTTGGACAAGCAGCTGGACACATGAGGGAGCAGAAGGGACATATGCGCCTGCGGTCCCTCATAAGGACTAGAAAGGCAGATATGAGAGTTATGGATAAACAGACGGTATGAGAAAGACTGCCCGGAGTAGTGGTTCTCAGCCTATGGGTCGTGACCCCTTTGGGGGAGCCACATATCAGATATTGACATTACAATTCATAACAGTAGCAAATTGCAATTATAAAGTAGCAATGAAAATAATTTTATGATTGGGGGTCTCTACAACACGAGGAACTGTATTAAAGGACCACAGCATTAGGAAGGTTGAGAGCCACTCGTTTAGAGAGAGAGAGAGTGGAGAAGAGAAGAACAGAGGGAGAGAAATGGGAAATGAGGGAAGGGAATGATGGGGGAAGAAAGACGAGAGGTCTTTAGGCGTGGTCCTGGGAAATCCAGTGCTAGGCTAGACAGAAGACACAGAGAGATGTGGAAGGGGAGAAACCAAGAAAGCATGACATGAAGAAGGGGAAAGTCTACTGATAGCAGCTCCTGGGAACCTGCGCCCAGTGAAGTATGTGGGGGATTGCGGTGTTCCTCAGCAGAATCCAAAAAAGGAAAGTTGATTGAGACAGACCCCCCCTCCCCAAACAGTCAATGTTAACCCATGGATGGGAATGGAAGGCCTGGGAAAGACTAGCCGGTTTTGTTTTTATGACGAGCAGTTTCACATTAGACGGACCTGTCGGTGGGGATGACAGGGAAGGAAGAAAGATTTCACTGCCGCTGACTGATGCACAGTTCCCAGAGTGCGGTGAGAAACCCACAGAAAACCAACAGACTGCTGGTTGTCTGTGAGTCAGCCTGTGAGAACCCCTCCCGTGGGCAGTCCTGAGAGCCTGTGGATGAGAACCACCACTCTTAACCGGATCGGACAAAGGAAATGTGTCCGGGAGCAGCTTGAGATCATGGTCTTTTAAGGCCTCTTGGGTGCTGATAATGATCAGCTGGCACCCATCTTCCCACCCAGGGAGACAGGCTCTGCCTGACGCAGCCCCAGGAGCTGTGGGAGGTACCAGCTGACTCACCAAGCTCTGACGTGAGGGCCAGTCACAGCTGTCAGACTCCTGTGCCTGTAACGTTGTCTGTAATGTTGGTGCAACCTCCACCAGCCCTTCCCCAAGAGAACACGGCAGGGCTGGGATGGGTAGGGCTGGGCTTTCCAACCATGACCTCCTGGGCTGCGGCTGGCTTCCTTTGAACTTCACCCCTGAATTTTGTGTTGTTTTGCTCTTTTACCAGTTCTTCCTTTATGACGGAGGTGCACAGGAAGTACCAGAAACTCAATATGATCTCTGATTCCTTAACACACACACACACACACACACACACACACACACACACACACGCCGTGCTTCTGTTTGAGTCTCTGTGTAGGTGGAGTTGCGGCGTTCTCGTGGATCTCCTGCTACAGAGCCAGGCATCTGAGAGTGTTCAGCTTTATAGAGATGTGATTTCTGCTCTTCCATCAATCTGAAGAACACAGAACATTTTAACCCTTGTCACCAGCAACACAGCAGTGGCCCTTACAGAGCAAAGGGGTCAGATCCAAACCAAAAATAGGAGGCAGCTGACAAGAAACAAAGGTTGTAGGGTCCAATAGCCAAGGATGCAGCGCATGGTCCTGCCTAGTTGGGGATGGGGAGATTTCTTAATGGAGTACTCTTCACACACACACACACGCACACACACACACACACACACACACACACACACACACACACACACACACACACCCCTGAGAGCATCTTCCTCAGCCTCCTCAACAAGACCGCCAGGTGCTCTGGCTGCGATTGGCACTCCTTGAGAGCATTCCAAAACACTGTGTGAAGCTACTACACCCAGGATCACACGCAGTTCAGATGGAATCTGCTGACTCAAAACAGAGCTTCTCCCATCAGAAACTGTTTGGGTGAACATTAAAAAGCACAGCTGTGTAGCACCCAGCAGGAGAGATACCAAAGGCAAACCAATTCACATAAACCTGTGTTTAAACAAAGGAGGTCCAGTAGCCATCAGGGGACAAGAGAAATGAAGATCGGATGTTGCCCCATATGAAATACCTTGCCACTCCAGGGAATGCTTGCTACTGAGGCAGAAGGCAAAGGCCTTGGATGGAGATCTTGCCGGGGTTCCTTTTGTTCTTCGTTATTTTGAAGGGACCTGAGGAAAGGCATGGCTATGCAGTTGTTCAGGAGTTGCAGGGATGCTGGGCAAGCATTCTCAGTGGAAAGGGAGGCTTTGCTCTTGGTTTGTGAGTGTTGAAACCCTGCCATCCTTTCACAAATATCTAAAAGTGGGAAAGAGTCTGGCAACAAGGGCTGGGCATTTAAATCAGAATGAACCAAACAAGGCTGAGGGCTGGAGGCTGGAGGCTGAAGTACATCTGCTCTCCTCATGCTCTTACCAAATACACAGCCTGCTGCATCCCTCCAGCAGAGGATTTAGTTCTTGGATGCAAAAACCTCACAACTCAGGTTGCCGAGGACATCGGGAAAGAGAGGCGGCGGAAGATGAGCCAAGAGCATCGTGTGTGCTCCCCATGCAAAAACATCCAAGAGGATGTGTAATATGTTCAAGGGCCAGGAAGCCAGACTGGCAGGCTTGGGGCTTGCTTAGTCAATGCATTTATCTGCCACTGAGCCTCAAGGAAGCTGCCTTCAGTAGAGCTTGTGTAGATCAATAGGAAACAGCTGTGGAAAACCATGAAGCTAGTTTTCACCATCGGTCCTGTCCTCTGTTTTCCCTTTCCTTTCTAGAACTAAATCTCAATGATCCAGTATGACTTCCCTGGGCCAGAGAAGTCCTTCCAGAGCAGTTTGCCCAGGTCCCATAGGTCTGGAGGAAGGATGAATAAACTTGTGACTATTGTAAATTACTTATCACAAGACCTTGGACAAGTTATTTCTCTACTCTAGGCTCAAGTGCGCTCAAATAGAAACTCAGTTACTTATGGTGTTGCCCGTTGCCCATGGAATGTTTAGTATATACGGTTCCTGCCATGGTATAGACACAGGATACACTTTAGATTTTATAATTATTATTTGATAAATCAAGAACCACAGAAAATCTTATGAATTTTAACTATCCAGTTCTGACTCTCCAGCCCTATATTGATATGGAAGCTCTCTTAGGCAAGTGCCTCAAATTAGCAGGGCAAACAAGCATAGGAAATAGCTCAGAAACCTGGGACTCTACTTGTACCCCTCTTATAGTAATGCACTTGGAAGCTCAACACCACCATCTGAATGTAACTATGCACATATACATTGCATCATCTGAATATAACTATGCACATATAATCTTTGAATAATGTACCTAGCAACCTGTTAGCAACCTAGGTCCCTTGCCTACACTGAGTTCACATGCACTTAATTTAAACAGTAGAAACAAGTTACTTCCCATAGCAGTCGGTTGATAATGCTCCATTTATATTCAAACACATCCTGGAACATATCTAGTACTAACTTTTAGGAAGAATCCACTACTTACATCTTATGCATAATTGGACATACATATGATTAAAATAGGATGCCTTGTGGGAAGGGTATATGTAGTAGAGAAATGATTATACTTGGCCCGTTCCCTGAGCACTGGTAACATTAGGACCAACTCAGTTCTGCCTGGTTATAAACACATCTTTGGCTACAAGTTCCTGAGCATATTTTTCAAGGTATTTTGTAATAGCCCATTGTGCCTGCATGCCTTTCAAGGAGGCAACCCAGGGATCTAAATTTTCAGCTTCTTTGCATCACTCAGGAACCTAGAGAGAGATCTAGCTCTTTCTAGAATCCATCCTCCTGAATGCCTTTATTCAGATATTTGTGTTGATGTACAAAAGAGTTCCACAATAGCTTGAAATGGAGTATAACAAAGGTTTATTTATTTGGGGATAAGCTCACAGAAAGGGTAGCAATCTACAGTCCTCTGTGTGCACTGGGAACTGGAACCGAATCCAGCAGCCAAGAGAGTAGCACACACGTTTCGTCCGCATTTATAGTATGTGAGACCACATCCAAAGTGGATTGGTATCTTAAAGGCTATTGGCTGAAGGTGTCCCCATAGCATATATGTATCAGCAGACCACTGCTCACACATGATCCACAGAGTCTTGGCTGGGATCTTTGCACACACATAACGGAGAACTTGACACATTCATGCAATTTCACTCCCTTATTCTTTTCTTCTCCCTTCCCCTCTTTTTCCTTCTACTCTTCCTCCTTCTCCTTCTGTTATTGTTTTATAAAAACAGGGTCTCACATGCAACCTAGGCAGGCCTAGGACTCGCTATATACCAGGCTGACTTTGAACATGACATTTTTATGTCTCAGTGTCCCAATTGATGGGATTACAGGTGTGCACCACTTCGGCTCACTCACCTGGCATGCTTTCCTTCCTTCCATCCCTCCTTCTGTCCCTCCCTCCCCCCTCTGTCCCTCTTCTTTCTGTGTTTCTTTAGTCAATAACGATGAAAGAAGAGCTGAGATCAATAACCTGCAATGGAGCAGATGTACTATTTTCAAAAATGCTCCTATGCAAGATTGGGAAGATAGGTGAACTGGAGGTTGCACTGATGTATTAGTTTCCTAAGTGCTGCTGTAACAAATAACCACAGTTTGGATGGTCTGAAACATCACAGATTAGTTCTTTTCACTTCTGGAAGCCAGAAGTCTTATATCAAGGCATCAGCAGGGTGGCATTTCCCCCCAAGTCTCTGGGGATGTGCTGGAGGGTTGGGATGCCTTCCTGCCTATGTTACTTTAGCTTTCAAATGCACCTGTTGTTTTTGTGTTGTTGTGTGTTTGGCTCATGATTATATCATTCTAATCTCTGTCTCTATTCAAATGTGGTCTTCATTTTGTGTCCCTCTGTATCCACACCTCCTTCTCTGTGAATTTATTTCTTTTCTTATCTCTGTGACAAAATACCAAACGAAAGCAATTTAAGGAGTGAAGAGTTTTCTTGGCTTAGAATTTGAAGGATGAAAACTGGTAGTTGTGTTCTCTCTCTCTCTCTTTCTCTCCCTCTCTCTCTCTCTCTCTTTCTCTCTTTCACACACACACACACACACACACACACACACACACACACACACACACACACACACAGAGTTTCTTTTTTCTTTTTGTTCTGTTTGGAACTCCAGTCCATGGGATGGTGCTGCCCCATCCAGGGTTCCTTAATTAACTCTCCTTAGAAACACTCCCACAGATACCCCCAGGAGTGTGTCTTCTAGGTAATTCTAAATCCAGTCAGGTTGACCGTGACCAACCACCACAGTCGTCTTGTGGGCCCATATGATGTCCCGTACGAGCTCGCTTTGAGATTCCTAGTTGTTTACAAATGAAAGACTCACATTTCAAATAAAATCAGCTTTGGCGGTTTCAAAGAGACATCACTTTGGGAAGATCCTCTTCAACCTACCACAACAAAGAACATGTAGTTTAGTGAGACGGCTAAGACAGTAGCCATTCACTAGAACACTCTGTAGCATGTAAGTTTCATGAGAGCTCTGTAGTGGTCATGGGTATACCAACAAGGGGGTGGGTGTCCCGTTCCTCTAGTCTGGAGGAACTGTGTAGGTAAGGTAATTCCAGTGGCAGGTCTTGAGATGAGAGGCACTGGAAGGCAAGGCATTTTTAGAAGAAGGAAAAACCAATGTGCAAAGCCATAAAAAAAAAAAAAGGTTGTTTGGGGCTTGTGGAACTGTACTCTCTTTATTACTTTAAAGGGTAATTGTTAGGTGCTTTGTATGTGGAAACTCGCCACCCTTCTCCCCATTTCTAATGTCTAGCAAGTTCCTTGCACATATCAAGGAGTAAGTTAATATTTGTTGACTGGTAACGTGGAGTGGCTCGACCCTGCCACTCCCATCTGGACTCTTAAATTTCTAACTAAACTAATCTGAGTGGCTTCACACACCATCCTTCACCATGTAGCACTAAATAATATAATCAATGCAAGGATGAAAACGTTAATTAAAATAAGAATCTAATTAATGTTCACCCTAGAAGGGTAATATGATCCTAATTACTAAATCAGCTAATTGTTTTCTCTGCCCTGGGAACTAATTCCTTCTTCATTGTCCTGGTTCCATGCAACAAATTGGGCTACCCAGTGTGCAAGGCACTGACCCAAGGAGGCAGCCAGGAACAGCACCCATTTTTGCTGGTTCAGAGGTGAGCACATAACTCACCGCCACCCACCCACCTGCTGCAGACTGCAGTTCAAGTTCACATGTCCTTTCACACCCAGAATACATGATTCTAGTTTTTACCTGCATCTCGGCAAGGTTTGCATTAGTCAGCGTCCCAAACAATCTCCAGGGAATGTCCTGGTTTGCTTACAGTCAACTCTGTAGGACAGAAACAGACGGCCGGCGCTCTGAGGCTGATACCCACGTGACTGTGTCTGGGCCGCCCTGGCTGTTGGGCTCCCTGTCCATCAGTGATGCTAAGGAGAAGCCTGATGTCCTCGTGGCTGTGCACAGGGACTCCATCCTCCGCTGACTCATCACAGGCCAAACTCTGTTTGGGTTTGAAGACTCCAGCTCTAACCAAACCTTGTCTTGTTCAGTGGTCCCCTGCCCCTCTCTGGGGGCAGCTGCACTTTCTCTGCTCTCACCTCCCACTGTGTTCATCACAAAATGGTCTTCGTTTGATCAATAGACAAGAATTTCATAGAACCCACAGCGCAGCTTCTGGATGGGATTGCACCGGCCCCTTGCTCCAGGTGACACATTCTGCAGAGTGTGTGTCCTAGGGTCCCAAGTGATTTAGCTTTATCAATATCTAATTTTATTATCAATCGCTGTCTCCATTTGCTGGGACTTCTGTAATGTAATACCACAGACCAGGTGACTTAAACAACAGAAATGGCCTCACAGTTCCAGAAGCTGGAAGTCTCAGTGCTGGCAGGGCTGGTCACTTACCAAGGCTGTGAGCCAGCCCTGTTCTCAACTGGTCCAGCTCCTTCCCTGCTTTTGTCTTTGGCTGGCCATCTTTGAGATTACTCGTCTTGTTGGGTGACTTCATCAGCACGTGACATTTCCCCTCTATACACATGCATCTGTCCAAATTTGATAATGACACCAGCCATAGACGATTTGGCACTTATCCAACTTTAGCATCTTGTTAGACCAAGTTCTCATCTCAACTAAGTACATCTTCCATGAACTTATTTCCAAACAAGATTGCATATCAAGGTTGTGTGGATAAGGTTTTTATGTGTGATATCAAGGAAGGGCAGCATTCAACTCATATTGTTTGTCCTCACTCATATTGAGAGTGAGGTCATCTTTACATGTAACCAATTTGTCAAACCAGGAAGATGGCGAGTCAGAGGAGCAATTCTGCAACAGAAGATCTGTGCTAACCTTAAGACATGGGGATCTTGACAACAGATTCCATCTTCTTTTTGACTCTCTAACCACTTTGCCACGACAACATTCAAAGTGCATGCCTGGGCATGGATACCTCCCAGGGAGCACAGGGTGTCTAGGCAGAAGGGCTGAGCCCTTTTAGGGAAAGAGCTAGCACAGGCTCTCTCTGTGGCTGGCCACTGATACTTAAGCCTCACGTTCAGAGCCTCCCACAGAAGCCATTGACATTTATTTAGAAACTAATTGCGTGGTGGTTTGGGATGCGAAATGGAAAAAGATGGGTTTGTATTGCAATCCATCTTGCAGTGGAGTGACCGCTGCCGCGTAGAAGAAAATTGCTCCGTTAAGTCAAAGGCAAACCTCAATTTGGAGGCCGGAGGGCCTAGAGCTGAACTATCTCTGTGTCTTAGCAGCACTGCGCTCATCATAAAGCCAAGTTCCTGCCCCCATAAAATGCCTTCCTTCTCCTCTCCCTCCCTTTCCCGTAATAGCCACTTCTCCATCTGACCACAGCAGCATTCTGCTCTCAGTCTGGCTGAAAACAAAAAAACCCACAAACAAACAAAAAACAAACAGAAAACCCTCCTTTCTGTCTCCCGCATTTAGGACTGTCCCTCTCCTCTAAATTGTAATGACCATAAATGTGGAACCCCTCCCCCCAAAACAAGCCAACACCCAGCGGGAAACTTCATAGAACTATAGTCCCTGCTGTTGTGGCTTGGATGCTCTTTCCTCCCTAAGGCTCTAGTGCTGAAGGCTTGATCTTCAGTACAGCAATGGTCGGAGAAAGGGCTTGGGGAGAATGACTAGATCCCGAGGCTTCTGACCTCTGGCCCAGACTAACCCCTTGAAATATATCTTTCTTTACTTACTTCTTTCTTCCCTCCGTCCCTCCTTCCTTTTCTCCTCTTCTTCTTTCCTTCCCTCTTTTCTCCCTTCCACCTCACTATGTAGCCCAGGATGTCCCCAAGCTTACAGTCCTATTGTCTCATCCTCCTAAGTGTTGAGACGACAGGCAGGTGTCACCACATCCATTTGATGGAGGCACAATTTCACGGAGACAGTGGAAACTTAGGTGGAATCTAACTGTCGAGAACAGGTCTTTTGAGGCATGCCCCTGGGGACGATGGCTTTTACCTGCTGCTTTCTTTCTGATTGCCACTCTCTCCACTTCCCTGCCATCATGAGGCCGATATGCGGTTCTACTGCCTGCTCCCACCACAACCTTCTGTCCTCCCAACTGAGCTGAGTGACTGTGGACAGAGACTCCTGACACTGTGAGCCAAAGTCTACCTTTCCTCACACATGGTATCTGATTTCTGATGGGACCATAGAGGAGATGCAGGGTCAAGTGCTCTGCCCCAAACCTACTGTGCTAGTTTGTATGTGATTGACCCCCTCAATCTCATAGGGAGTGGTGCTATTAGGAGGTGTGGCTGTGTTGAAGTGGGTATGGTCTTGTTGGAGGAAGTGTGTCACTGTGGGAGTGGCCTTTGAGGTTTCCTATGCTCAGGACACTGCCCAGTGTCTCAGTCGACTTCCTGCTGCCTTCTGGTCAAGATGTAGCCTGCACCACATCTGCCTGCATGCCACCATTTTCCCTGCCATAATGATAATGGACTAAACCTCTGAAACTGTAAGTAAACCACCCCAAGTAAGTGTTTTCTTTATGAGTTGCCATGGTCATGGTGTTTCTTCATAGCAGTGAAAACCCTAAGTAAGACACCTACCGAATCAGAATTTGTTTCTATTAAGAGGCTTGGGAGTAGGGTTTACACTGAATTATAGAGATGCTATTCCCCAATATTGCCTTCACAATTAAGGCTGAACTCAGGCTTTTGAGAGATAACTGTGAATGACCCTCTCTTTTCTCTTTGGCATGCATTTTGTGTTTCCATTAAGGGTCACAGGGTACGAACTACTATTAACATCAATTTTTAATATCTTCAGCCCCACTCAGTTCTCTGATAATCTGTAGTTAGATATGACATACAGGATTGTAAAGTTGAAATTCTGAATGGAGCCTATGTGTATTCTTGTTTTTCTGCTCCATCTGCTGCATTGATATATCCTGCTATATGTCTGTGCCACTGTTGTGACAACCCCAAGAGGACTGTCGGTTAATTCAAACTTTTTATGATTTTTAAATTGAGGATCAGGGACTATCAACCCTGGAAGGGAACCTACAAGTGACCTAATGCTGAGATAACAGTGCAGGTTCCATCACATCCTTATGTTGGGGACATAATTTCATGGGCTATCAGTGGAAACTTAGAAAGTGGTCTATAAAAATATACTTCAAAGACAGGGAAATAATCATAAAAACAGTAGTCCAGGGCGGTTGAAAAGTAAAAAGGAGGATTTCAGTGTGGACCTACAGAGGGCCCAGGATGATAAGATTTGTATAATATCTTAATAAATGAATATTCTTATTTAAATACATGATATATTTGAATACTTAAATAATGTAGACTTTCATGTTTATATTACATTATATATTCTTTTATCTAAACCATTTTATATATTCTTTTATCTAAACAAAAAAAGTAGTAATTGAAATGTAAGTTTCCTGAAGGTATACAATTATACACAGCATGTCTATCTTCTTTATACATGTCTCATGTAGCGCTCATATTTTATATATGGGTAACATACATGTACAATATGATCAGTATATGTATACATATGATAGGGAGACAATTCTATCTAATGGAATCATAGAGAGATAGCCCATTCTATCTATGGATATTCTCTTCCGACTGGGCTAGTCTCTGTACTCTATAGGCCTACAAGGTTGAAACAGATATAAGGAGCCCAGTGAAAATTCCCAGAGGAAAAGAGTGAGTATGTAGTGTGTGTGTGTGTTGGGGGGTGGAGGTATTAGGGTTGTCTGTAGTGAAGAGGTCTGTCCATAAGGTGGTGACATTGGTACGAAAGAAGCAGGACGGGAAAGATTGAGGTCTTTAAGCAACAACAATGGAACTAAACATGGGATAGCAATGTGGTGTACTTACACTACTCCAATAAGACTATACCATGCCCCTTTCCATCACCCACTCCCATGTGTGACCCATGCCTGTCCGCTGGCTTGCCAGGGTGTAGATTTCACAAGGTACGCTTCTCAGCAGCACAGCTGTAAGCTCAACCTCTGCGAGGGGACACACGACAAGCCATCAGGCTTGCTGGCTGAGTCTGGTGGAATTGAGCTCATGTCCTCTTTCTGGCTCGGGAGTGGCCTCCTTTGTATTCACTGATCTCTGTGGAAGCATTCCAACTGACAGAAAGAAAAAAAAATGCCTGGCACGGAGCCTCCCGGAACCTCAGCCTCCTTGGCAAGCTTCTTTGGCCCTTTCAGCACACCTGGAGCCTCACACTGCTTGGAGTCCACAGAGACCGGACCCAGGTCAACAAAACATCTCTGCATATGGCAAGCATCCCTTGTATCGGCTTTCATGAAGCAACTGATGCTGGAGTCAGGAAAGCGTGGGAACAGATGCTCCTCTGAGCTGTCTTTGATGAGTGGAAAGATGGATGAACTTCTGTACCACTGAGACCATCCCCCGTGCCATGTCGTGTTTCTAGGTGGAAGTTGCAGTTTCCTGTGTGTGTTAGCTGCTTGTCTCATTACTGAGACAAAATGGCTGACAGAAGCAACTCCGGGGAGGAAGGATTTCTTTCATTCATAGCTTCATGGTGGTGTCCACGGCTTTGCTCACATCTTGGTGGATCAGGAAGGAGAGAGAGGCAGAGAGAGAGAGAGAGAGAGAGAGAGAGAGAGAGAGAGAGAGAGACAGAGAGACAGACAGAGAGAGAGACAGAGAGACAGAAGGAGGAAGGGAGGGAGGGAGGGAGAGAGGGAAGGGGATGGGGGAGAGAGAGAGAGCTGGAAGCAGAGTCAATTTACCTACATGATCCTGCCTACCATCTCAGCCCTGTGTCCCAAAGGTTCCATGACTGCCCCCAAACAGTGTCATGAGCTGAAAATGCAGTGTGTGGATGTACAAGCTTGTGGGGGACATATCACAACCCAGTTCTAGCAAAGGAATTTCAGCAGACAGCAGGGTGGAGGCGCTAGACTGTTAGCTGCCCCTTAGTAATTCCAGACTATTCAGAGACCCCACTCTCGTGGCACTTCAGAAAAGGAAACCAGCACCAGAAGGCAGGAGAACCTGCCTGTGGCGGTGCATGAGTCAGCGTAAAGATGGTTATGTGCTGGGATCGTGGACTTTCTTTGCCCTGCTGACTGCTACCTAGATACCACACAAATGGCTTTCGAATGAAAAGCAGCAACGATCAATAACAGCACGCCATAACATCTGGGGTGCCTTTTCAGCATACAAAATGGTTTCCCCTTGCCTATACCAATACTGAGATCTGCCTTCCCATGTCCATCCTCTAGCGGATTCTTTCTTGAGATTGGCTCTTCCTGTGGGCCCCAGATGTGGGTAAGTTGGCCCCCACTCTATGGGTGTGATCATGCCCTCTAGGATCAAATTCTCAGAAAACCTGTGGGCCATTTGGGGGTGGAAATATGGACATCATGATGTCCTTGTCCTGGGAGTTTGGGGACTGGAGACTCTGAGCAGGCCTATAACGTGAGCCTAGAGAGGAGTGGCTTGATGGATGTAAATTTTGCCTGCCTCTCAGTTTTGGCAGATGGTTGCATACCTAGCCAAATATCAGCAAAACAGGGTTCTCTCAGGTGAGCCCGATTTTCTTATTCACTTCACAATAAAGGAAATCCAAGTTAAACTGGACCCAAGAGTGTTGTGGAATATTATTTTAAGATGTGTTGCATCTTTTTATGCTGGGAAGCATTTGTTTAATGATGCAAAGATGTGCTGCATTCTTTTATGTTGCATTTGTTTAACTCTGTGAAGCTGTGTTACTGTGCCTACCTAAAACACCTGATTGGTCCAATAAAGAGCTGAATGGCCAATAGTAAGGCAGGAGAAAGGATAGGAGGGGCTGGCAGGCAGAGAGATTAAATAGAAGGAGAAAAGGAAGCAAGAGAGATCAAAGAGCCAGAAAAGAAGGAGAGGAAGACGTCAGGGGACAGCCACCCAGCTACATAATAAACCACAGAGTAAGAAGTAAAGAAAGATATGCAGAAATAGAGAAAGGTAAAAGTTTAGAGGCAGAAGGTAGACAGGATAATTTAACTTAAGCAAAGCTGGCTAGGAACAAGCCAAGCTTAGGCCAGGCATTCATAAGTAAGAGGAAGTCTCCATGTGTGTTTATTTGGGAGGAAGGCCCCCAAGAGAGTAAAAGCATCAAAACAACCAACAACACAAGAGTGAACTGAACCTGCACTGAAGAGGGACCAGAAAGCTAATCAGCTCTGGGCCACCCTGGACTTGCTGCCCTGATACTAATAATGACTGATAATAGTAATGACTGACATTAATGGAGTTCTTAAATTCAGATCAAGCTGTGTGCTAAGTGCCTCACTCTATCAACCTCCTTCACAGCTCTGTCAGGTAGGTACATGCTATTCATGTCCAGAAAAATTAGGTACTCAGAGATGATGTGGTACTACCCCACCCCCCACCTCTCCCAGGATCCCGTAGCTAGCATATGGAAGGCTGGAGTTTAAATTTGTAATAACCATTCTGTATTTCCCAAATGCCCCTTGACCTACTTAAGTCTGTTCTGGAAGACTTCTATGAGCCCCCAAACCAGAATTATTTCCTGGCACCAAAGCAAGTACCTGCACAGATGGGACCTATGGGAGAAGACCCGGAACGAGCCAGCCCATGAGGACCAAATAAAGATGGTTGCAGCCCATTGTGCAGGCTGGAATCCCTGTTTTCTCTTCATCTTCCTTCCTCTTAAATCCATCAGCTAGTTGGTTCCAGCAGGACCCTATTTGATGCTTGGGTGCTCTCAAGAGGACCCCACATTTGGACTGGAGTTTTCTTTATTTCACAGAGGACAGTGACAAGAATGGGCAGCCTCCATCGTGAAGGTCTTATCAAGGGGTATTCGTCTTAAAGAGTGTGTGTGTGTGTGTGTGTGTGTGTGTGTGTGTGTGTGTGTGTGTGTGTGCGTGCATGCATGCGTGCGTGTGTGTGTGTGTGTGTATACCCAAGGAAGAGAGTATTAGATCCTCTTGGAGCTAGAGTCTGGACCTTGGTGCTGGGATTCAAATGTGAGTCCTTTGGATGAGCAGCTACCAATTATCTTTCCAGACACTCAAAGGTTATTCTTTAATCTTGGGCCCAGCCTTGAACTCCAGCCTCTGCCTATAGCAGGTAGACCACACTGGGTCCATCTTTATCTTAGCGAGATGACCATGTACTCACGGATGTTTGCCTTTTTGGTCCCAGCAACATAGAAAATGGGCTTCACTGAAGCTATAAAGCGAGCCCTGCCAGGAACACAGAAAGCACTCGCTTACATATGCTCTCTGATGGACACTCGATCTAATTAGCATGCTTGAATGATTAAAGCCCCCTGACAAGTCAGAGCTGTGTGTTCCTGAGTCACCCTGCTAACGCGAACCCAAGGGGCGCCGCATAGAAGCAGCACACAGCCAGCTGCTATCTCAAACCCTCAGATGTGTTTGATCGTGGCTCTTCTTAGCCACGAAATCTCCAGGCCCTTCCTGGCCTCGGTGCTGCGCCCAGAGCTCTAATCCGGCTCAGGTCCTGGTTCAGCCCCTGTCTTTGCAGCTAACTCTTGGAATTTGTGCTAATACTTTTTTTTTCTTGGTGCCCCACATAGCCACCTGTACTGTGTGGCTACAGATATTTTCTCAGGATCATTTTAGCAGCCGTGAAGTGTCTTGGGATCTGTGCATAAAAAGCACTCTATTCAAGCTTGTGTACCAAGTGATGACTCTGGCCCTGTGCACACTCAGGAGACAGGCTAGGACCTATTCATCCTTCATACAGTCTGAATTTTATTCCAAAGCCTCACTGTGTGCCAAGGCAGAGGGCTTGTCAGGGAACTAAGCAGTCTTGCCATTTTCAAAGCGCCTTCTATTTGGGTCCTCTCTCTCTCTTTCTCTCTCTCTCTCTCTCTCTCTTGTTAACTCTTGAATTACATGTTGGCAAAGGTAAAACCATCACATAAAGAAAAGAATAACTATGAAAAGAGAAAGCTTTTCTCATGGTAGCATTGATTATAAGGTGTTAAAAGGGTCAAGGAAGCCATTTTCCTCCTGGGATCTGTACTATTGGCACATTGGATGCTTTTGGAGCCCACCCTGCATAAATATCAGCATTTCTACATTTGTTGTAATAGATCTGCTGGGTTTGTGTGTCTTTTGGTCAGACACCTACAGTATAAGAGTAGATCTGAGGATGAACAGTGGGTCTAAGAGTCTGGTAAAGATTTATTTAGGTGTCTTAGTCCATGCGGGCTACTGTCACAGAGTATCAGTGTCTGGGCTGGTTCTCAGCAAGAGGAGTTTATTCGGCGCTGTCCTGGAGACTGACAGCGGAAGGTCAGGTGTTGGCATGGTTCTGGGGGAGGATCCACATCCCAGGTACAGACCACTGGATCTTCATGGGGCAGAAGGAAGACAAGATCACTTTGTGGGGTTCCCTTTATAAACAGCCCTAGTCCCTCCCATTCATGACAGTGTCACCCTCACGATGTAACTGTCCCCCATCAGATATCCTCATGCTACCCTTAGGGTTGCAGAACACAAACACTGTCACTCCTGGCTTCATTTCCTCTCCTTCTTTGAGCTTACTAGCCCCAGGGGCAGCTGTCCCAGAAATCCCATTAAGGACTTATTCCGAGGCTGAGGACATCTGGGACATTTGCTGGCCATTCTCTCCATCAGGGCCCCAGTCCCCACCCTTGTGTGATTGACAGCACCTGAGAAAAGTCTTGAGTCAGTACAATGTCCAGCATCACCCTTGTGGGTGTGCACCTCATGGGTCCCTTCTGTTTGTAATGGGAACTACAAATGTATCTTTTCTTGAAACAAGTCTACAATGTAGCCCAGGCTGGCCTCAAACTCTCAGTTTTCCGAAGTTAGCCTCCCCAGTGCTGGGGTTTTATTACCTGTAGGGTTGCATTACCATGAAATAGTAAATATCTCATGCAGCTTACTGAATTCAGCTTTACTAAGCCAGGCTGTGTCTTCCTAGTTGATGTACTCCCCACCCCTCCCCTTCTTAGCTCATTGATCCCAGTCATGTGGTTTTCTTGACTCATTCTAGGTCATTAATGCTCGGGATTCCAGCTTTTGCTCTTCTACATACCATATGTGTCATGCCGACTCCCTCTTACCACTCAGACCTGTGTGTAACTGGCGTATTCCTGGAAATTAATTCCACAAGCGTTTTGTGTGGCCACGCCGTCGTTTGTTTCCTTTCGATACCAGAATATAGGTTTCGTGAGCTGGAGCCTTGTCTGAGATCTTTTCTTCTGTGGCCCTAACACCATGGGACACATCTGGTGCTTGGTGCTCTCTGTGTATTTGTCAGATCACTTGGTGAATGAATAAACAAACATCCTTTGAGGGGCTGTGGTGGACTCTCCTTGCAAAACTCTGTCTTTAGTGCTGGCATCGGAAGTCCCATCCGAGTCCCCTGCTCAACTAGCTGAGGGCCATAGGTCTCCACCTGCTGTGCCCATCACTTCATCTGTGTGGCAGCTTCCCTGTGACCAAGAAGCAATCTCTAAAACGTCTAAAGCAGTGACTCTTAACCCCTGGGTCATGACCCCTTCACAGGGGTCACCTAAGGCCATCAGAAAACACAGATATTTACATTATGATTCATACTAGTAGCAAAATTACAGTAATGAAGTAGCAATGAAAATAATTTTATGATTGGGGGTCACCACAGCGTGAGGAACTATACAGTATTAAGGGATGCAGCATTAAGGAGGCTGAGAACCACTCTTCTAAAGGGTCCAGTGGGATGTTGTAGTAGGAGGCCACTTGTTCGTTCCTGATTGCCCAGACTCAAAATAACCACACAGAAACTGTATTAATTAAATCACTGCTGGGTCTATTAGCTCTAGCTTCTTATTGGCTAGCTCTTGCTTCTTAATTTAATCCATTTCTATTAATCTGTGTATCGCCACATAACTGTGGCTTACTGGCAAGGTTCATCTGTTCCCAGCGGTGGGCGACATGGCATCTCCTGACTCCGCCTTCTCTCAATATTTAGTTTAGTTTTCCCTGGCTACCTCTATTCTGCTCTGTGCAGGCCCAAGCAGTTTCTTTATTAACCAATGGTATTCATAGCATACAGAGGGGATCCCACATCAGGATGTCATTCTTTGAGAGCTGGGTAGAGTAGCAAGGTCTTCATATGAAACTTTGACTACATGAGAAAACCAGATCAAATGTAGACTTGGGGACCTGATTAAAGGTCTTTGATGGAAGGTTCCTATAGTTGGAGTAGGAGAGAGAAAAATTAGTTGGGGCTCCTGGGTTCAAGTGTACAATGACCCAAATGCTTCCCCTGAAGGGGTGAGCCGGCTGGGGCTATACTCTGCCCTCCTGGGGAAGATCTGATGCCCTAGGCTGGTGTGGCATAGGAAAGAGGGAGCATCCATCCTGCTGGAAGACTAAGTCTGTCTTGCTGCCGAGTGGAGAACAGGTGTGGGGAGGGAAGGGAGGACTACAAGAATTTGACCAAGGAGTCTCTCCAAAAGCCCAGAGGAGGACACAGTGGCAATGGAAAAGAGAGGGTGAGAGGGTGTACTCACACAGAGGAATCACAGATGCAGAACAGAAAAAGCATAAATTAGATCAAACTACACTGGCAGAATGAAACGGAAGGAAGATACCATGTCAGTCTAAGCTAGTTCAGTGTGGGTAGAGGACTCTTTCATGTTGGGAGAAGTTGGGAATCCTCATGCCAGAGCATGGGAAGGAGGGAAATGTGCTTTAACTCCGCATAGGCTGAAATTGACAAGCTCATAGGGATCCCACAGAGGGCTCTGCTCCCCCAAAAGGAGCTGGACATTTGTACCAAGGGAGTGAAGAGCTTTGCTTTTTTTTTTTTTTTTTTTTTTTTTTTTTGTAAAACCAAGAGAACTTTAGTAGGGGGAGGGAACCTAGGAGGACATTTAGAAACTTCCATATGGCTAATATGGGACTGAGGTACGAGCCTGCTTGCCTTGGCTGTGCAAGACACTGAATTTGGTCCCCAGGGCCACTACACAAACAAATGAACACCTAATATTGGTTGAAGAAAAGCTTGACCCTGGAGGACGGTTTCATATTCAAATGGAGGCTATGTTGATGAACTTAAAATCACATTACGATGCCTTCAGAAATGATGTGTTCTTTTGTTTTACAAAGAGAACTCTGGAAGATCTTTAGAGGTTCAGAGATGTACAGACCACAACTCCAAGGAAACAGACAAGGAAAGCATATTTCTTCCCAATACAGAAAAACACTGCCCTTACTAATTGCTTTAGCCTGTATGAGCCCATTTCTCATGCCTGTCTCAAAATGCCGAAGTCAGGGTACCTTAAAAGGAAAAGGTTATCAGCTCCTAGTGTGAAGGCTGAGATGTTGGCTCTTGCCATAGCCTCCCTGATCACATTCCATCGTAGTAAATGGAGTCATGATTGGAGCATGTGTAACAAGAAGAAATCGCCTTAATACAAGGGGAGGTGCTTAGTCTTACGGCAACTTGATAAGCCATGTTTAGTTGATATCCGTGGGAGGCCTGCCTTTTCTGAGTAGAAATGGAAGAGTGGATGAGGAGCAGGGGAGGTGCGGGAGGGACTGGGAGGAGAAACTGTGGTCAGGATGTAAAATTAATTAACTAATTAATTAATTAAAAAAAGAAAAAATACAGACACAAATTAAAAAAAAAAGGAGAGATCACACTATGAGACAGGAAGCCAGAGGATCTAGGCTTGCTCTTTATAGCAGCTGGTTCACACAGGAACTAACTATTCGCAAAGAACACCTGTAATGATTTAACCACCTTCCATTTAGCTCTATTGTGTACAGGCTTCCGTGTGTGCACATAAGTGTGCATGTATGTATATGTGTGTGTGCTTCTTGTGTACCTGGGAAAGTTTGTGTGCATGTGTATAGAAGTCAGAGGTTGACACTGGGTGTCTTCCTCAGTCAGGATCCCTCACTAACCCTGGTGTTTGTACTAGGCAGCCTGGCCAGTGAATCCTGAGGGTGTGTGTGTGTCGAGGGAGATCCTCCTGTCTCTACCTCTCTATCATTCAGATGACAGTCACATGCCACTGAACCCAGGTTTTAAAAATATGAGCTCTGGGGATCTCAACTGAGGTCCTCATGCCTGCAAAGCAAGCATTTTGGCAAACAAGATGTCTCCCTAGTCTTTGGTTTCTCCTCTTAAGGCCCCATCATCTCTCACAGCATCTCACTGGGAACTCCAGTCCTAACGTGAACTCTTGGGGGCACACAAAGCAACAGGCACCGTGGCTATACAGGGCACTGCGGGCAGATGATTCTGCAAACATCATACTGCAGGAACAACAAAAAACCCACTCACATTTTTTTTTAAAAAAAATAAAAAACACAAAAGCAAAAACAAATTAAGTTTTTCTCTTTGTCTGCAAATGGAGAAAACCAAAAGAATCAGACATGAAAGCAAATGAGAGAACACAGAAAGATTGCAGCAGATTGAACCCCAGGGAGCTAGCTGAAGCTAGTGAAAATAATTACTGCTAGCAGAGATAGATCATAGAACAAAAAGAACATTAAAAGGACACCTCCCTGCAAAATAAATAGAACAGAAAACTTAGAAGCACGAGGAAAAAAACTATTTTGTAGGCAAAGTTATGTCAGCAAGAGACTATAGATGACACAGCCTTGGCCCCCTCTTGCTAAGTTCATGTCACAAGCTTGAGGCTAGGGTTAACAGTCTTAAGGAGAGGCTAGGGAGACGACTCGGGGGATAAAGAACATACTGTGCAAACGGGAGGGCCGGAGTTCAAATCCCCAGAGCCATTTAGAACAGGGTGGGTATGGTGATCCCAGGGCTCTGAAAATGGAGACAGGCAAGTTCCGAGGCAGGCCGGCCAGCTAGACTAGGTTGAATTGAGGAGCTCTGCATTCAGCCAGAGATGGTGCCTTGAAAGATAACGGAGAGCTATTGAGGACCACACCCGGCTTCAATTGTTGGCCTCTACTGGCTAACACACACGCACATGTGTAGGAAAAGAAGATCTAAAACTATCAAGGAGCCAGGTGCAGTGGTAAAATGTGCAGTCAGGGTTTACTGAGGCAGGAGAATTGAGAGTTGGAGGACAGCCTGGATGAGAAAGGCATTGTCTCAAAAAGTTGGAAAGGAATGAATTTGAAAGGAAATAAATAAGGAGGTGAAGGGGCCAGTCTAGCTGCTAACAGAGACTGCCGAGAATCGTGGCAGGTCCCGGCTAGGAACGGTGGGAGCAGAGCAAGGCTTCGCAGGGGAGCAGCAGCGCTGGAGCAGTGAGAATACTGTGTGGCCGGAGTTTTCCATGCACCCTCCTCCTCCCTTCCTGGTTTATGGGTTACCTCTGACTTCCCCCGGAAGCTGTTGCTTCCCCCTTGCCATTAGGACAGAGCAGACGCTAGCAGTTCTGGAGGGCATTAGAAAGCCTTCAGATGGTGTGCCAGGAAATAGCCAGGGATTTGGTAGTCAAATCAGCTTGAGAAATGCCACATACAAGTAACCCCTTTGAATTCACAGTATAGCAGTGTCTTAAAGGCTCTAAGAAACCAGGCAGTTAAAGAAACCAGTTCATCTCTGTCTTCCCTAGCAGCCGTGCAGAGAAGCCAGGACCCACAGACCATGCTGTCAACACCTTCAGTTAGTGTGCTTGGCGGCAGCAGCATCAAAACTGGCCATGGTACCCGGTTTGCCTGCTCCATTGCTAGTGCCCAGTCTTCCTCACTTCCCCTTGCTTCTGCCTGATCGTTAAATTGCAGAGAATGATGGGGAGCGACTCCCAGTGGACGTTTCTCCTGACTAGACTCTCTCCTATATCCACACAGAGTTGCAACCTGCTTGCGAAAGTGCTTCCACGTTGGAGAGCCGTTTGGCAGGAGTCCTGTTCCCACCACCTGCTACCACGGGGGTGATGTGGGCAACACCCAGCTCACTGCATTCCGGGAGTGCGGCGTGATAGGTTTGACAAGCAGAGACTTTGCGAAAGTGTGATCCAGTGCCCTGAAGGTTGGGATGAAGATCCCCACTTAACACAGCCACTTCCACAGGTTGAGCGAATACCTACTGCTTGCTTTGGGGGTGCGTCCTTCACCTGTCTCTCCAAGTTTAACCTACAATCATTTGCAGACCCTTAGTGTGGTAACAGAACAGTTTTTTTTTTTTTTTAGATCGGAAGGTTTAAAGCTTACATGAATTTCTTCAGTTCTTTGTTTTAATTATCTGATGATATACCTTGCCAATAGGATAAAGTCCAAATTGCTTAGGATTTCTTCATGATAGCCCCTCCCACCACTGACCAGTCAGAGGTGCTTGGGCTATAACGTTGAGCAAAACACACTACTTCCTCAATAAGCCGTGTGTGTCATTTACCTTTCTATTACCATCACAGGTCTTGGTTTTAGGTTTAGCATGTGATCAGTTAGATCCATTGCTTATAGGCTTTTGGTGGGAGTGCCATATACCAATGCCAGGGAGCACTGGAAAGAGAAAGTGGCTTGTCAGATGGCCAGGTAGGGAAAAAAAACTGCTTATCAAATGGCCAGGTAGGGAAGGAAATAAGTGTCTACTACACCTCCAAGCACCAAGCTAGAAATCAAATCTTGAAATGCATGGACCTTTGGAGAACGTTCCAGATCCAATCGTCCAACGCTTTCTCCAGGTCTTGCTCTCAATGCACACTCTGTCTATTCTGTTGCTGGCTGCCTCTCTTTCCGTTTTCTACTGGCAAGGAGGGACAGCAAGGAACAGAATCCTAAGTCAGAGCTCACCAGTCCTCACTGGGCCTCTGCATTTCCTGCTTCCTGGCCTTTGACAGGGCCTGGGGAATAGTGATGATGATCCAGTCACTGAGTGGATGATACTTTTACTACCGGGTTTCTGGGTTCCGTGTTGAGACAGGATAGCACACCCACAGCCATCACCATCTATCAATCAAGAGCAGTGGGAGGCCAGACACAGAGCTGGCACAGCCTGCCTTTAGTGGTGCCAGACAGGTCTGGGCCCAGCGGATGCCTTGCACAATCTCTTAGGGAAATAAGCAAATGTGAATTAAAAAAAAATAATGCTTTTCCAAACTAACATGGACTAAAAGATGAGGCACAGTGGTCCAAAGAGAGAATGGGTTCCAAATAAGCCACCCTGGACGCAAGAGGAATGAGGTGGGCCAGAGTGTGTGTGTGGGGGGCAGAACAACAAGATGCTGTGTTTGTCTCAGGGCAGTGCGAGGAGCAGGTTGAGGCTGCCCCATGCAGTCTCTCGGGATAGGTAGAAGCTTGCAGCCACTTTCTCTGAGCAGGAGCAACAATAGCAGGTGATTTGTGACTGATTTACCACCTACGTCATATCTTTTTATCATTTAATGAGAATCTCTACGGAGATTTTATTTAGTTATTTATTTTAATTCAGAGCTCACTCCATCCTTGTTATCTCTCCTCAGAAATTCCTGAAGTCAAAGGAAGGAAAGCCCAGTTTCCAGACATTTGTCTCAGCCTTGCAATCAACCTCTAGGAATTCTGGGTAAGCAGTAAAGACCGGCATGCAGCAGGGCTTGCAGGAACTGTGGCCTGGATTTTTCTTCTCAGACTTTCCTCATCAGGGATTTAGGACAACAGTGACTTAACAACAGGGTTTGGTCTCAATAAACCTATTAATGTCACCTGAAAATATGCTCAGCTGACAATTCCCTGCGTGCAGTTAACCTATAAAAGCAACCTCGCCTAGCAACCAGCTCACTGTAGAGTCTCCTTTGCCCCCTTTGGGTTGACATGGCTGACAGGAGCTCAGGCTTCCTGCCCCACCCAGCTTCCTGGGAGAACCATGCAAATTTCGAGGTATGGTGTCTCCTAAATGCGCAATGCTTTTGTACTACAGCAAAACAGAAAACCGTAAGTCAAATCATTATGATTCAGAACCGTGCGTAGTGATTAATTTACAGTAGTAAAAGTTGAAAATTCAGCTCTACACAAAGATGATCATAGAGTTCGCAATTAAAGGGGACAACAGAGTTTATTGGGTTTCCCCATCCATCCGCCCTTTTCACAAGGTGGAGATAGACAGGAAGGTATGCCACGCTTAAACAGCAAAAGACTTTGGGGAGTCCTGCAGCTCTTTTCCCTAGAGGGCAGAGATACAGTTTAAGGTCCTTTTCAATAGCCACCATGTTCCAGTTTGGCTCCTCAGAAGCAGGACAGCACACACAAAGATGGGGACAGAGCTGAGAAGAGCAGCTTAAAGCAATGGCACAGAGAGAGGGGCGTGAAGAGGCCTCCTGAGCTTCTTTAGATTAATTCCACTCCACGCAAATCCTCACAGACAGGAAGCAGCATAAAATATTTACTTACAAATGGATATATTGAGTTGCCTATGCCTTCTTCCAATGTCCTAATGTATAGATGCAGTTACCTATCTTAGTTGCTAATCCAATAAACATTATTAACCTCTACTGGACTAAATCCATAGGGATTAGAGTCAAAGTGAGGATATAAATATTCAGAATGAGAAGAGCAAATATTCACTGAGGGTTATGCTCAATATGCTGGGCAAGTCTTAGCTTGTTCACCCAGAATACTAAGTAAGGTTCTATTCCCACTTTCTAGGTGAGGAAACGGAGGCTTAGGGTAGTGAAGGAACGTGGCCACAGTGGCAGAGCTGGTAGGTGGCAGAGCTGAGAGTGACTCAGGTTAGTGGGAATCCTAACCATTAGCTTCATGAGGCTTATGTGAGACCTCCACCCTTAGAACTTGGAATTGAATGGATGAAACTCTCCTGAACCAACATCATTTTCATGGGGTCAAGACTGTTAATCAGAGAAGGAAAAGCGAGATAGGGACTTCAAATGGAAGGAAAGAAAAGGAAGAATTCCCAAGGAAGGAACTCACTGGCAGGTGTTTAAGAGTGAGGGAAGAGGCATGCAGGTGAGAGAGGCGCGGGGAAGTGCAGCTTAGAAATGGGGCTGGGCTTAGCAGGCAAGTCCTGCCAGGTGCCAGGCGCTAGGAATGGAGCAGACGAAGCTAGAGTTGGATTGCACACATCCGGAGAGTAGAGGCATGTCTTCGGTCCAGTTTAAGAGAGACAGTTGTCTTGACGCAATGAGGAAGGAACAAGATCTGAAGACGACAAGGGGCAGGTTGCTGGTGGCCATCAGCGCTCCTCTTCACAGGAACAGGGAGCCAGCTGGATGTGACTAGCCTTTGGGTAATGGTGACAGAGCTGTGAAGAGCCAAGGATACTTCAGAAGACAGCGAGTGCCGAGATATCTTCCTTTCCCATAACCCGGAGTCTGAGTTACTTTGGAATTTGGAGATCGACCATGGATCACAGCCAGGTCTTCAAGAACGGGGAGGCATGGCTCCTAAAGGTGGTGACCCTTCAACACTCTGCCTAGTGAGTCTGCCTTTGGAGAGCTGTGTGCTTGTTTAGGTAAGTCATAATCTTCATGCTAAGGACCAGGATCCAGGCCAAACCACAGCCACCAGCTAGCTGTGTGACTTCCATGCCTCTGGTAAGGGCTCCTCTCCTTTTCTTCTTTGCAGCCTGGGTTTTATCTCTTGTCCCCAAATACTCTGTAGCATCCTGCTTCCTGTCCTCTGTCCCTGGGGGTTGTCCAACTCCATTCCTCCTACTTTGGAAGAGCAGCACCCCCTTGTGATCATGACCATTTATGTTGGACTCTCTCAGAGAGCTGAACAAAGGAAAGAACAGGAGCTCTAATCCCAAGATCTTGAGTCAGAAGCAACCTCAAAGCCTTTAGCTCCCATGAGTCTCTTTTATTTACTAAAGTTTAAGACCCACTGCCCTGAGAATGAAGACCCCGGTGTCCTTTCAGACTTCCATCTTTTTGCCATCTCCTCCATGAAACCTTTTCCTGGGGGAGCAAAGGGGCCCAGAAGAAGGCCCAGTGACATCGGTGGACATGCCCCCCACTTTTTCTGTTTACATGTCTAATGTGTTTCCTTCACTAAGGCTCAGTCTCTGAGGATGGAAATGTCCCCAGAGCCCAGGGACCCTTAAGAGAAACTGTGAAGTAGATGAAGTATTGTTAGGGGTTCCCCTCCCCCCCTCTTTCCTTTCCTCCACCCTCCTCTAGTGTCCCCCCTTGACCTTGAGCATGAAAGGCAGGGTTTAAAAGGTGGTTAATGTTTAAAGGGAGAGTCAGGCTAGGCAGGACCTCGGCAGGTTGCTCAACTGACAAACAAATCCACCTTCTTTGTTGCTTCCTAAGCTAACAGGCAGCAGCCAGAAGATGGTCACTCACCCAGCAGTGGCTCACACCGGTTGGCAGGCCACCTCCAGGGCAGTTGCACAGTGTGCTGCAATAACAGGAGGCTATAAATAGACTTTTCCAAGAAGCTGCATGCTGGGGTTGGATGAGCCTGATGGGGAGTCCTGATTTGTTGCCCTTCAAACAAGTAGGGAAACACTTCTAAACGGGCTCTGCAGAATGTAAGCCTGGGCTAAAGCCGTCTGCTTTTCCTTCTGAGTTCAGTTTCTTTCCCAGTTTATAATGACCTTTGAGGGTCTAGCGTAATAATAGAGACAATAACAGAAATTCCCCGGTAGGTTTCATTTCCCCTCATTCCTATTGCCCATATCAGCAGTTTCTTAGTAGGTCTTCATCCCTTATTCCTATTCCCCCATACTAGCAACTCCTTAGTTGGTCTTCATTTTCCCTAATTCCCATCCCTCCATACTAACAATTCCTTAGTAGGTCTTTATTTCCACTCATTCCTATTCCCCCATACTAACAATTCCTTAGTAGGTCTTTATTTCCACTTATTCCTATTCCCTCATACTAACAATTCCTTAGTAGGTCTTCATCCCCCATTCTATTCCCCCATACCAGCAGTTCCTTAGTTCATCTTCATGCCCCCTTATTCCTATTGTCCATGCTTGTCTAGTCTCTTACTCTTTGCTCATGGCCTTCATTGATGCTCCAGTCAGGATTGATATCATTATCTCCTTGTCTACAAGACTGATTCTCTTACCCCTTTGTTTGTCCATGTTTTTCCTGTGTGAACTCTTTGAATGCATCTCCTTTCATCATCATTATTATTATGGTCTGCCATTTTTAACACACACCCATTATTTGTAGATTAAATATATATGCCTCTATGAGTTTGTACAAAACACAAGGAAAGCTCACTTTCATGGAGAATGTGTCAACGAAATGTGAACAGGATTATGTTTTCTGTCCACCAATAGATCATTTTAAAGGCCCTGGAGTGGCTATCACTGAGCATAGCCCCCAGCTATTCTGCTGGGCTCTTAAACCCTTCTGAGATCTGGTTCCAAGTTACTCATGGTCCTAGTTAAGGTTTTTATTGCTGCGAAGAGACACCATGACCACTGTAACTTTGATATTTTATATTGGGGTGGCTCACTCACAGTTTCAGAGGTTCAGTCCATTATCATCATAGAGGGAGCACGGTGCTGTGCAGGCAGACAGTAGCTGAGAGTCCTACATCTTGCAGGCAACAGGAAGTTGACTGATTCACTGGGTAGCATCCTGAGCATAGGAAACCTCAAAGCCCGCCCCCACAGTGACACACTTCCTCCAACAAGGCCATACCCACTCCAGCGAAGCCATATCTCCGAAGAGTGCCACTCCCTGTGAGGTTATGGGGTACAATTACATTCAAACCATTACATTCATTCACCCATCTATTCATTCAACATTTCCAAGAGGCTCCTGTGTTCAGGCCCTGGGCTAGGCTCGGGGGCAAACAGCAAGGAGGCCCAGCTTCTATTGATCGGGAGTTCAGTCTAGGGGAAGAGAGAAACACATAAAATAACTCCTGGTGAGTTTATATGTTTCATTACAGAAGCTTGTGCACATAGAAGAGAGAACTAACTGTGAGAGCCAGGAGAGGCCTCACTGGAGACTGTTTGTACTCATGTTGAAAGAAGAGTAGGAATTTACGATGTCACAAAGCAGAGAAAGGGCCTTCTAGCACAGGAAGTGCAAATGCACAAAGGTGAAGGAGGAGGAGGAACAGGAGGAGGAGAAAAAGAAAGGAAGAGGAGCCCGCATATTGGGAAGGTACCAGCAGGCTACTAGGACAAGTGGGACATGTAATATGGTGACCCAGGCAAGGTCTGGAAAGAAAAGCTGAGACCAGACCCCAGAAGACCTCATCTACGGTGTCACTTAATTCAGCTTTCATCCTGATGTTAGCTTGAGCCATGGATTTGTAGGACTCTGCTCTTTCCTAAGGGGCTTTTAACCCGTGTCTCCATAGTTCCAGGGAAGGAGCCGCTGCCATCGATTTTCTCTCCTTGTGCTTTTATTAGGAAATTGATGTCTGTGCAGTATTCCCAGAGAACACACTTATCTTGGAGACTCATTAACCCGTCTGGCGCACATTGGTTGTCAGGCACTGCAGTGGCTGGGTGTTCGTGTCGGAGGGAGTCCTTCTCCTGAGGGAAAACAGTGCAGATGAGTCCCCTCTTTGTGCTGGGGATTTCTGGTTGTTTTGCCTCGGAGGGGCGCTAGATACCTTAAGCCATCTAGATTTCCTCTTGTGAGCAGGGTCAGGTATTGACAAGATCTTTCCTCACTTTGGAGGTGCAGCCTGTGCTGGAACACCAGGGCTTTCCTCTGCTGTGCATGCTGCTGAAACAGCGACCCTAAGCTCTGGGTCTTATCCTTGAATGCTAAGATGAAATAAAGCAAATGACACCACGATCCAGAGGGAACGTGTATGGAAATAGAAACGGCAGCCCTTGTCATCTGGGCTGGGAATGGTTGTCTTGGAGGATGAAATGAGGAGACAAATGAGGCTCTAGAAGCATGTGACCTTTAGGACAGCTGACACTCTGGGCACGAGGAGGCTGGACCGAATAGAAAATGAACAGGACCCTGCGTGCTAGGCTCAGCCCTCTTGTTGAAAGGAGTAGATTCTTTCTGGCTCCCATAATCCTCTCTTCAAAATAAGACAGTAGCTCATTTGCTGCTTCAGAATCTCTTCCACCTAGCTGCATTGCTGCATTGTATTTCAGTGCTTGTCAACCAAGGCAGGAGTTATCCAGATGACATTGTCTCGTGTGTGTGTGTGTGTGTGTGTGTGTGTGTGTGTGTGTGACATTGGGCTGCTTTCATCTAGTCCAGACAAGAGTTACTGATCTACTCATTCTCTTTGGAAATACTTTGAAAGAGAATTAAATAAGCACGCCTTGTTATTTTCCATACTCATCTAGATATTTATTCTGTGGCTTTTTTGATATCTTAAAACAAAGAATGAGGTTAGGAAGAGAGAGAGAGACATACACAGTGAAGCAGGGAGCTGACTAGTCATAGGAGACAGAGGGAACCATTTCCTACTGGCCTTGATGTATGTTAGAGTTCTATGGTGGAACAGAACTTAGGGAATTTATTTATATTACAAACGGATGTTATTGGGTTGTCTTATAGGCCATGGGCTTAGTTGTCCAACTATGGCTGTCTGCAAATTAGAAAGGCTAAAAACCTCCGCTAAGTCCATGAAGATGGGTGCCTCACCAAGTTCTCCTGAAGACATGTCTGTGGGTACATTTTTTGGATTGCTGATTGATGTACAAAGGTCCCACCATACACAGGTAGGTAAGCTTGCCTATTTAAGAAAGGTAGCTGAATGTGAGGCAAGGAGCAAGTCAGCATGCAGTAGTCTTTCACAAGTTCTGATTCAGCTCTTGCTTAAGCACCTGCCTTGACTTCCCTCAGTGACGGGCTGTGATCTGGAGTATAAGTTGAAGTCAACCCTTTCCTCCCTGCGTCGATTTGGTCATGGTATTTACCACAGCAACAGAAAGCAGACTAGAAGAAACTGTTGAGAGCTCAGTCTGTATGAGGAGTGAGCCTCTTAGGAATGAAGACTTCCAGGTTTGATTAGAGATGCTCTGAGTCTGGTTTCCTGGAACAAAATGGCTGTCATGGTTTGGGCATGAAGTGCGTCCCCTATGCCTCAGGAGTCGAAGGCTTGGCTGCCAGTTGGAAGGCCCAGTCATTGGGAAGTGACTGGATCATGAGGTCTCTGACCTCTCCAGAGGATTTATCCATCGATGGAGTCATAATTTGATGATGTTTGACAGGAGGTAGGGTCTACTTGGAGTGGGTGCCTCACTGAGGGAAGCTGCCCTAAAGTTACCCCTTCTTCCTGTTGCTTTCCTGGTTTCTCTGCTTCCTGGCTGCCATCGGGCTAGGGGCTCTACTCTGCCCTCTCTGAAGGATACTGGGCTTCACCACAGGCCCCGATAACCATGGACCGCAACCTCTGAAGATGTGAACCCAAATCAAATTCTTTCTCCTATTCAGTTATTTCTGTCTGATATTTGGCACAGAGAGGTGTAGTATGAAGGGCCTGGTTGGTTTCTGTCCTCCCACCAGGTCCCACAGTTATTTAGTCCCAGAGAAAATCACGCAGAGAATCTCCATAAGTTACAAACTGATTGGCCTATTAGCTCAGGCTTCTTATTAGCTCTTGTAGCTTGTATTAACCCATTATCCTTATCTATGTTAGCCACATGGCTCAGTACCTTTCTCAGCGGGGCAGGTCACATCCTGCTTCTTCAGTGGTCTGGTGTGGAATGCCCAGAGAGCTTCCTGCTTCCCAGAATTCTCCTATTCTCCTTGCTCCGCCTCTACTTCCTGTCTGGTTGTCCCACCTATACATCCTGGCTAATGGCCAGTCAGCATTTATTTAAATCATGATTGACGGAATACAGACAATTCTCCCGCACCAGAGAGGAAAACCTCCTACAATGGCACATGAGCCAGGATTTAAATAATTTCACTTGTATTGGCCAAAAATCAGAAAATCTCCAGAAGGCATACATTATGGCTCTATATACTTCATGTATTATATGTATTATTTATTTAGATTTAGTGTGTTTATTTATTCGTTCCTTCACCTTAACTTTGGCTTCCACCTGCTACTTATATTCAGCCAGGCTTGGGAGACTATGGCCTACGTGTTAAGTCCAGCCTATGGGTTTGTGAGCCATGAGCGTGGCAATGACGGTCAATGTCTTCAAGGCGCATACAACAACATCATTAACAACAACAACAACGAAACATAAAGAAGAACATTTAGCAGAGTCCTGATGTGGTTCCCAAAGTCTACAGTGTTCGCTATTTGGCCCTTGAGATAAACGTTTGCCAACTGCTACCCTGGAGATGTCCTGCCTGCCATGTGAAGAGACTGGCGGCTGTTTGCTCACTTCACTCTTACAGCCGTCCTGGGAGGTGGGGCAGTGCATATCATGCCCATATCCAAAGTGAGGCAACAGAAGACCAGAACAGTTACGTAACTGCTCTGAGGTCACGTTCATGCCGGTGAAGGTAGGAAGGGGTCAGGGGCTCCTAGTTGGACCTCTTATCACTAGATGGCAGAGGGAGTGACTGGCAAAAGTGACTGAGTCAGCTCTTCTGTAGGAGGCAGAAGTGGCTGGACCACATCGAAACCGATTGGAGGGCATTGGGTCTCTCCGCCCTTCCTTAGCAAGCAGCTCATTGGGAAGGGGATATCATGAAGAATATTTGGAAAAGCTAAAAATGTTTAACTAGCCTTATTATAGACTTGGGCAAGCTGGGCAACAAAAGGTCACATTGCCCAGCAGACACTGTGTCTCAACTCTCCAGCGTGACCTTACCTCCAGGGTGGCCTGGAATGCCGTGAAGCGGGCTTCAAACAAATGGCCTTCATGGCCCTCCATTCCTCTGTGCTCTTACCCTGTTCCCTCTCCTCCACACAGAAGTTCGACGCAGACGGCAGCTTGAGCGAATGAATGCTCTCATTGTCACCCAGAGAGGCTGTCAGCAGCTTCCCCACAGCAGCCCCTAAGCAGCCGGTGTGGAGCACTCTGTCCTCAACATAAACAGCCAGCCAGGCTGAGTAGTGGCTTGTTTTCCTTACCAAGCCAGGCAAGGTCTGACAGATGCTGGGGACGGCCCCCACCGCTGCCCCAGGGCTAAACAGGGGTTTTGTATCAGTTGATGTGAACCAGCTCCTGCCTAAGGTCCTTGAATGCTACTGAGGAGAGTCCTGAAATCAAGATGTATACAGGATGGGTTCTGGGTCACCTTGAAGAAGGAGGGATGGGAGATGTGAAGACTAGGCTGCTTGCCTGTCTGTCACAGACAGTTTAAGAAGCTCTAATATAAAATCAGGACTCCAAACAAGGTGACTAGAGACTCTTCAAGGAAACTAAAATTCTAAGTTCTCAAATCTCTTCCTTGACGGTCTGCTGCAACAGAACGGGCTCCTATCTTAAAGACAGGCTCATTCAGCGGATAGTCAACTGAGTCCCTTCTCATGTACAGACAAGAGCCTTTCTAGGGAGGGACAAAAGAGAGGGGAAAAGGAGGAAGCCAGGTGAGAGGCAGTCTCCAGGTGGAGGGGTGCCTGCTGAGTCAGGGAAAGTCCAGAGTTAATGAGCGAGCATCTGCCGGAGATGCAAAGGGAGTCTAGCAATGCAGACAGAGGACACAGCCCAGGAAGGCCTGGCTCCTGCTGGAAGCTTCTGCTTTCCCTCTAGGACTTCCTCAGACTTGCTCTTTTCACAGTCACTTAAAGGCATGTGCTTCCCTCCCTCTCTCCCTGCCTCCCTTCTTTCTTTCTTCCTACCTTATGCCCCCTTCCATTTTTTTTTAATCCTTCAGAGAAGCTATCTTGCATCCCCAGCAGACCTCAGGCTCCTTACACAGCCAAGGATAGCTTTGAACTTCTGGTGCTTGTGTCTCCAGCCACCCCCCCCACTCAGCCCCCCCGCCGAGCGCTGGGGTTCCGGGTCTGTGCCACCATGTGGTTTGGAGATGAAACCCAGGGCTCCCTGCATGGCAGGGCGCTGCATACCCAGCCTTTCCTCTGTGCCATCCTGTCTCCACTTCTGTGGCCTTCCCTCTCTTTCCAGGCCCCAGGGCGCCTTTGCACGCCCCCCGTTCACAACCTACAGGTCACATCCAAAGAGCTTCAGCTCCCTTTGTAGGACGTGTCCCTGCCTTGTGCTTTTTGCTGTCCCTTTTCTTCTCTTTGAAGTCTAAATTCTTGGAGACTTGTCTTTCTTCTGTGAGAGCTCTGGGACTCTGAGCCACTGTCTGATTCACTGGCAGCACCAGCGGTACCCTAGCCCACCGGCTAGCATGACATGAGTAGGGGCCACTTTAGTGCTCCTCCATGATGCTTCTAGGCAGGTGGTAAGAAAAACCATGAGAATGCTAGGTAAGTTGAAGAGATCTTTTTCAGGCCAGTTTTTTTTTTTTTTAAAGCAATCCAGGACACCAGGTTGCATCAGACACTGAAATTTCCTAACTTCTTAGCAATCTGCCCATCCAAGGTTTTTGCCAATGCAAACACTCCCATTGATGAGAGAGGAAAGGCGCCTGTTGCCTTCAGAGTTACCTACCTATAAAGATCAGTGAGGCCCGATACAGACGTTTCTCACAGAGCAGCTTGCCACGAAAGCCCTAAAATCACATTTTCCCATCTTGATCGTGTTCTTTGTAGGTGTTTATTTTTCTCGCCAGGAGAGCCAGCCCACTGTGCCTGCTCATTTGGCGAGTTGCTGCCGACTTAAACCTAGCAAATAGCAACAAAAAGTGGCTTTAATGAGATTCTAAAGTTCAGCTGTGAAAATTGAAAGTTGCCCAACATCAAACCACCCAACCACCTGAGAGTATTACTCCAAAATGTCCTTGTCACTCACAGCGATGCTATTTTGGACCAGGCAGTTTACAATAACGGGTGTAAGAGGCAGGGGTGTGAGATGCAAGCAGGTTACCCTGGGACAGCTTTGGAAGAGATGAACACAGGATGTCTACGAACAGTGCGGTATAGCACCTGGGAAGAAGCAGATATTAGCGTCCCTTGTCCCATCTCCCCTTCTTGCAGACCTCAGCATTCCTCAGTGTGTACTTGTATTATGGCTGACTCATGTCTCTGAATAATTGGACACACCCTTCTCGCACTGAAAGAAAGCCATGATGAACGCCATAGTCAAGAATTGTGGTGAGGCCAATTCTATAGACCTGAGGTCTATTGTATATATTAGCATATAACAAAGTATATGTTACTCTCTTATTGTTTCACTCAGTGACTTTAGTTTCTGCCTATCCTATAAGTAGGAAACTGGATATCTCCTTCTTGATGGCTGCCATTTCTTGTTCAAACAATATTCCTGTATCTCAGGAGTGGCCAGTCCAAAGATGACAAAGAAAAGGTATAGGAGTAATTGAAATTTCCCATAGTCATCCAAGGTCACTGTGTGTCTGGGTCACAGGGCACTGTAGTCAAAGTTTTGTATGATACAGTCCCAGAACACCTGTTCCCTCGATGGCAATGCCCAGGTCAAGCAGAGTGCATTCCTGAAGTAGTCATGCAGCCTCTGCTATTAGTCCTATGACATCCAAAGAAAGTCTTCACTCCAGTTCGGAGACTTTCAAGTCAAGGGTTAAAAGTCACCACCCCACATAGCACAAGGACAACAGAAATGAGTGAAATGGAGTAGATTTAAGAAAAATTGACAAAGCTGGGTCATGGTGGTTTATGACTTCAATCCCAGCACTTAGGAGGCAGAGGCAGGTAGATCTCTGTGAGTTCAGGGCCAGTCTGGTAAACAGAGCTAGTTCTAGGACAGCCAAGGCTACACAAAGAAATCTGGTCTCAAATAAAAAAACCTAAGAAAAAAGAGAAAATTGACATGTAGGCTTTGCTTTTTATTGATTGTCTATGCAGGAAAGTTAGAGGCATATACATGTATCATTGATTATCTTTGACACAAGGAATACAGAATGAACAAAATGTTTTATAATTCAGTTCTTTTCTAATAGAAGCCTGGAGAACTAAGGCCCTTCCCTCTGTATTTGATGTCAGTGTCTCCTCTTAGGGTGACAGAAGCGCTTCACTTTGAGACCGCCATTGCCTCAACATTGTCACGGTACAGTTTCCATATTATTTTGCCTATCTTCAATAATGTCAATTGATATTTCTTCCTCTATCCCATCAGGATTAAGTGATAAAGGTAAATTCAGAAGAACTATCTCCTCCTCATTGTGTTTGAAATGCGCTTGTGCCGTACACTTCTCAAATGGACAATTTTAAGAATGTCATTCAAGCTATTACGTTTTCATTTCTGAGAGCTCATTCCAGCATGGTGAGGTGACCCTGACTGCTCCCTTCAAAATGAGTTTCTTAGAGGTAATTTCTTTAGAAATGAGTAATTGAATCTTACATGTCTTACCAGTATCCTCTAAAATAAATATATTCTAAAGTTTATTGTAGATGGTCTAGTTTTGGAAGATTAGATATGAAGATTTTTGTGTCAGAGCATCTGAGCAAGTCAATCTTAATGATTCAAAGCACCCTCTCCAGCTCTAAACTTTCAATGGATCTACCCAAAAGACCTTGAAACACAGTAGAAGAGGGCTGTGCTCTTCAGTGGGCTATGCCAATCACAGAACCATTGGCAGTGCGCGCAGAACAGCCCATCCAGGGCTCTGTGTGAGTTTCTATGTCCTTGACATTTTCTAGCCCTAACCTTTTAGCACTAAGCCATTGCGGGTGGATAATAGAATGATGTAGTGGGCTTAAGGTTTATGTCCTTACTAAGTTTCTTAATAAGACTGACATCAGTACTGGGTAGGTCATAGGTCATCACGGTCTCTAACTGTGCTAAGGTTGACCCATCTGTGACCAAGTTAGCAAGACCCTTCTGGTACCATAAGGTAAGTCACCCTGATACTGTGTTTACCTTAATGGTCTTTTAACCTGAATCCCAATCAATTCCATGAATAAATAAGTACCTAGCTCTTCAGCTGGGGCCCAGAGCACTGGAGATTACTTTGTCCACAGCTTGTGCTGCAGATGTTTAGTGATGCAGTCAGCACACTGAGTGACAAGATTTCTGGTTCTGTCCGCTTGGGATTGTGAGTTTCAAGTAAAACCAAGTCTCCATGAAGGATGGCAGTTAGAATTCAGAATAGATCCCCAGAACCATTTGCTGATTGTGGGGTCACTTGGGTGACTGGATTCCTGGAAGAACCACAGAACGACTTCACAATCTGTCCTGGGCATGTTCCAGTTTCAATGCCAAGATAAACAGCCATCAGACGCCTGGATACAAGCTATGGAGAGTATAGTTGTATGTAAATCTCAACCAATCAGAATAAACATGATTGCATCCCTCATTTACATAAAACTTACTTGATTGTCTTATGCTTACCCTGGACATGCAGTGCCCACAGAAGGCAGAAGAAGACATTGGGGTCCCTAGAATTGGACTTGTGGATGATGTTAACTGCCAGACGTGGGTGTTAAGAATGGAACCCAGGTCCCCTAAGAGCAGCAGGAGTTCTTACATGCTGAGCCATCTCTCCAGCCCCATATTTTTGCCTTATATTGTTTCCTGAGCAAATTTTTTTATGAGAGGACATAGTATCTTCTCTTCTTTGCCTCTGAACCCCCCCTCCTTTTGAGACACACTCTCCATCTGTAGCCCAGGTTTGCCTTAAACTTGCCATTATCTAGCTTCTATCAATGCAGGATTGTCCATATGCACTGCCACCCCTGACCTCAGTGGATACTTTTCTATAATTTCACCATCTCTCAGTGGTTTTGATGCCTGAGCATTTCTCCCCCCTTTGAGTGTAGTGGCACTGAATTACAGTGTTACTATGTTTACATTTTAAAATAAAAAGTCTTTAAAAACACCTGCCTTCTTATCATTTGGTGGTTTTCATTGTGTATCTTTTCCAAGATGGTTTTACTGTATAACATATTATTTGGACTCCAAAAATGAGCCTTCCTGGAATAGTTTTCTATTCAAAAGAATGATGGATAGGAATGCAGTAGCTGGTATGTAACTTTAATTAAACAGCTTAACTGTTTTACATCTCAAGCTCTGGGTCTCTTGAAAATTGTGACTAAGCACTAGCTAATATCTAAGGCCCTACCAATTCTTATATTTCAAAAATGTTAATAGCTTAAGTCCTAAGGTACCCTTACTGCCAGATCCCTCCACAATCCTAGAGGCCAGCTTCCTGGAAGAGTGACTTTCTGGAAAGAACACTGATGGGCAGCCTAGCAAAGCAGCAGTATTGTTAATCCCAACACTACTACCCTTACATGTGATTGTACTGGTTAGTTTTGCCATCACATCATAAACTAGTCACCTAGGAAAGAGGAAACCTCAGCTGAGGGTGTGCCTCCATCAGATTGGCCTATGGGCACATCTGTGGGGTCATTTTCTTGATTGATGTGGGAGGGGCCATCTCATTTGCAGGCAGTGCTACCTTTGGGCATGTGGCTTGGGTTGCGTAGGAAAGCTAAGGAGAACAAGGAAGTAGGCAGTATTCCTCCATGGTTCCGACCTCTGTTCCTGCTTGAGTTTCTGCTCTAAGTTCCCTCAGTGATGCGGGATATGTAAGCCAACCAAACCCATCCCTCCCCAAGTTGGCTTTGGTCATGGTATTTATCCCAGCAACAGAAAGCAAATTAGGACAGTGATCCTCTCCCAAGCCCATCACTCCTTCTGTATTTACAGAGATGTTGTAAAGGGCAGAGGAAAACCAGGAAAAAAGGGGGAAGAGATCTAACCAGTTCACTTCTAGCAAGGCAAGAGTGTGCTGGGCTTTATGGACATGGTCTCATTTCATCCTTTCCAAGAGAGGTAAAATCATTCTCACTCTCTACACATAAGATGAAAGAGTCAGAGGTTTGAAATAATCTGACCAAAGGGTTGTGGGAGAGTATTTGGGATGTGAGAAGTTTAGTTTGGTACAAAGTCCACCTTGTTCTCCCTCTCAGCTGTCTGATTCTTGGTTCCAGTATAGAATCTTCCAGACAGCGAGCTGTCTTGGAAGTCTTATCTCCCGAGTTATATGTGTTGATTGAGCATGCCTGGTCCTTCAATGCTCTTAAGGCCTGGAGGCATCCATCAACCTCCAGGAAAGAACTTGCTCTGGTGTTCTGGAGTATGACTAGAGTTTACAATTAACCACTGCGTATTTTATGAAAAACCAGAGGAGAGCCTAAAGGCTCTAAGCCTGAAGAAATGGTGAGAAGCATTGCGGAGATGATCAGCATTTGAAGTACTTGCCTTGGGAGCAGAAGGATCCGAGTTTGGAACCCCAGCACTCATGCAAAAGCTGGACATAGCAGCATGTGCTCGTGACTCCAGCATTGGGACATGAGGAGTCAGAGACAAGGGCACCTCTGGATTTCACTGGCCAGACCATCTAGGTAAAGCTTGTGAGCCCCAGGTTCAGGAAGACACTTACATATATGCACATGTGTTACCCCACACATATAACACACACACACACACAGATGATGATGATGGTGGTGGTGGTGATGATGATGATGATGGGGATGATGATGATGGTGGTGGTGATGATGATGGTGATGATGATGATGATGGTGATGATGATAATGATAAGGAATGATGGAGTGCCCTGATTCGGTCAGTGCACAATGTGTTAATTAATACTGGGTTATCAATACTGGGTTGTATTGATCAATACTGATCAATATGACTCTGCAGCATACGAACATGCACGAAATTCAGTGTCAAATGAGGGAAATAAAAGTCTACCTTAATTCCTTCCATAAACACTGAGGTAATATACAATGGGAGTCACAAGTGTGGGCTTGTGTCCTTGGGTTAAGTGGCTTTTCCATCCTATTCTTTCAGTGTTCAGAAACCATGCAACGCACTTGGTAGGGCGTGTTGAGTTAAGAGGCTCATTTTGGTGAAAGAAGTGAGGGGAAGCTGTCCAGGAAGCTCTTGAATATTTACAGGGATCTAGACATTTGAATAAAGCAATTTTTAAAATTAACTAATTTATTATAAAACCATGGATCTCTGTTTGTTTGGGTTTTGTTTTGTTTTGGCCTAGGAGTTGACAGCAAAGGCCCCAAACTCAGGAAGGAAAAGGAGGATGTAGGACCCATCCATTGGTCATTTCTTCCATAGGCAACAGGATTTCCCTCCCTGCAACCTGCCCCTGCATCCCCACCTCTGAACCTGGACTGTGCTCAGTTACCCTCTTCCACAGACACTGGGGCTGCTCTTCTACAGTCTCCTCTGGCTACTTGGCTAGGAGTTAAATCCATGTTTGTATTTTACTGAGGTCTCTAGAGTGAGAGGCAAACCACAGTCATGGGTATTATATTTCTTCCCCAATTATTGAATGGTTTAGGTTTATTATCAAATAATCAAGAGAAAATATCCAAAGGAAAGAAAAACTCCATGGAATGTTCTCACTCAGAGAGAATTGTAGCTAAGATGCTGATGAAAATCCCTCCAGAATCTACCATCTCTCCCTGCAGCGTGCAGTTCCCAGGGGCATCACACTTGGCTTTTGTGTCCTTCGCCATTGGGCAGAGGTGGGATGAAGGGATGACCTCACTTAGTCCTACTGCAGCCTCAGCAGGGTTACTAGGAAGAAGGCATTCAAGGGTGACCATTGGGCACCCCTGCCCCCACCAGCTCTCCCTGCCCGGTTTCTAACTTTCAGGGTATCCTGCAGCAGAATGGCACCCATCAGGGCAGCGCCCTCAGGAGCAACTTCTTGGGATCAGACGATGGCCATATGGGAAATTGGATATATTGGGTTACGAAATTTGCTTTCCATGGTTGAGCCAGCCTCCTGACAATTCCTGTGATTTGAAAACATTACTTTTTTAGCCTCTTTACTGTGAATAGGCCCCCCTGGCTGAGACTGCCCTAGGGTAAAGGACAAAGAGTAAAGGTCAGAGTTCATCAAGGTGAACAAAACTGGGGAAAAGGTCTCCCTGAACAGCTTTCCTCCAACCCCTCTTACCTTGAGAGCGCACGCTTTCTTTTTCCTGTCTGGCTGAAGTTGCATGTTTAGCCATGAATAATTAGAAAAGAAACAAGTCTGGCTCTTTCCCTGCTGATTGCTGAACCAGTTAGGGTGACCAGAGACTTGCTCTCTGCCGTGTGAGGTGACGTAGAGTCAGAGACTGAGAATCCTCTAGGGGCTTGTAGCTGACAGACCCAGTTTCTCTGTCCATGTGAGCGGCCTGTGGGCAGAGTCAAATGACTCCATGCTTCTCCAGGCCATCAGTCACCTCCTCAACTCTGGGTCTTGATTGTGGTTTGGCTCAAACTCTTGGCAGAAGAAAGGCTGAGGGCGGAGGCAGGGGGCTGGGAAGACCATGGGCTATCAGTCACAAACAGATTTAAGGGAAGAAATGCCATCATGTTGCCTTACTGAGGAAGACATTGGGGCAGTTTCTCCCCTTCGTGTAAAATATCTGTATAAACCCTGCTGCTAAAATACTGTTCTTTGGGCTGGGGTTAAGAAGACAGAATGGTTCTGACTGAGAAAGACAGTGGGGAAGGAGGAGCTCAGAAGCCAGACTTCAAGTCCTTACAAGACTGCTGGCTGGCGCAAGAGTGTAGACAGAACGTGTTCACTTTTCTTGGATATGGATAACTGATAAATTCTTAGGCACTTTGATGAAGCCCACTTTTTTGCTATCTGAATTATGGAACTCGTAGATATGTGCTGTTTTATGTTTGTTTGGGACTCAACTTTCTAAATAAGAAAGGGAGCTACCATGAGTTTGTTCTCCTGGCCAAGCGTCTATAGCTATAGCTTTCCTGCGCTGTTTTTCAATACATCAGATGATTGAACAGAGAAATAAAAAATGAAGATGGAAACTCCCAGAGCAAAAGTTGTTCTGCCAGCTTCCCATACCCGGGGAACAAATGAAAATAAAACAAGGCTGCTTGTGTAGCCAGTTACCCTTCTAGACTGAGCACCTTTCTTCATTCCATGAAGACATCTTAGGACCCGTCTTAGCCTCCTACTGCTGAGACAAAATACCTGAGGTAGTCAGCGTAAAAGGAAGGAAGGTTTACTTTGATTCACAGTTTTAGAGGTTTCAGTTCATGATTTCTTGGTCTTGCTGCTTTGGATCAGGATGGTCATCACGGCAGAAGAAGCCCCATCACCTCATGTCAGACAGAAAGCACAGAAAGATGGGAAGCAGCTTGGATCTCAGCATTCCCTTCAAGGGCACACCCCCAATGATATAACTTCCGTCCACCAGCCCCGCTTCATCCAGAGTGCTGTGGGCCGGGTACCAAGACATCAGCATGTAGGCTTTCATGGGATCGTTCACACTCAAATGGTAGAGGACGCTGCAAGACAGCTATTGCTTTACATAACTTCCTTCTTCTCTTTCTCCCTTTTCTGTGGTGTTGAATATTAAGCTCAGGGCCTCAAGTGCATTATGCAAGCACTTAACCACTGAATTATGCCAACCCTCATTTTAAAATTTTTATTTCGTATGTGTGGGTGTTTTGTCTGCATGTATGCCTGCACACCACTTGCGTGCCTTCCTGGTGCCCATGAAGGCCAACAAAAGGCATTGGATCTCCTGGAACTGGAGTTACAGATGCTTTGAGCCACCATGTGGATGCCAGGAACCAAACCAGGTTCTCTGGAAGAACAGCCGGCTCTCTTAACCACTGAGCAATCTCTCCAGCCCCAATCCTAGACACCCCTCCCCCTTTTTGTTGTTACTATTTTTCGAGACAGGGTTTCTTTGTTTAACAGCCCTAGCTATCCTGAAATTTGCTCTGTAGACCAGGCTGGCCTCCAACTCACAGAGGTCCACCTGCCTCTGCTTCCCAAGTGCTGTGATCAAAGGTCTGTGTCACCAGGCCTGACTCCAGCCCTTACATTTTAAGACAGGATTCCATTGTGTTCCAGGCTGACTTCAGACTCATAGTCTTCTAGGTCACCCAGGTTTATTATAGGCATGTGCCACAATTGTTAGCATATGTCATATATTTCTTATCACACCATCTTGCAATTATTTGTTGGTAGCTTTCTTCCCTGTGAGAACTTGAACTGCTTGAGGGAAAAGGTCTTTGTGCATTTTTGTGTTCCCTAGCAGTATAGCACCTGTCTTAGTTTGCTTTCTATTGCTGTGGTAAACCACAACTAAACACAGTGAGAGGAGGAGAGGGTTTATTTCATCTCACAGTTAGTTGTACTCCATCATGAAGGAAGTCAGGGCAGGAATTCAAATCAGGAACCCGAAGGCGGGAACTGAAGCAGATGCCAGGGAAGAAATGCTGCTCACTGGCTTTGCTCTGCTTGCTCCAATATACACCCCAGGATCAAACACATTTCCAGAGATGACACTGAGCCCTGAAGCCTGGGCCCACCCACTTCAATCATTAGTTAAGAAAATGCACTAGAGACTTGCCTATAGGCAAAATTTGATGAAGGTTCCTCTCCCACCGAACTCTAGCTCACGTCAAGTTGACAAAATGAAAACAAAACAAAAAACCCAAGTAAACAAAAAACAAAACAAAAGCAAGCAAGCAAACAAACAAAAAACCCAACCAAGACTGTACCTTCCTTCCTTTCATTATTAACTTACTTTTTTCTTCCAGATTTAACGTTTTCTGTTTTTAGTAGTAGACAGGCTTCTAAAGAACTCTGTTTTTGTCTTTCTTCAAAAGATGTTCTCACTGTGTAGCCCAGGCTGGCCTCAAGCTTTCAATTTTCTCGCTTCAGCCCCTTTAGGTACCGGAGTGGCAGGCGTGCATTCCTTCTACTCTGTAGGTTTGGCAACCTGAGACAATTTAGAGAAAGGGGTAAAATCATTCTAAATCTCACAATTCTACTCTTTTTACAGAAAAATACTGCCAGTATTTTGGTATATTTTTCCACCTCCTTTGCAGTTTTTACAGAGTTGGGATCGCACTGTTTAAATTATTTCAAACTTTGTCCCCATTCAAAGTTATATGAACAATTTCTCATCTCATTGAAGTCATTTATAAACAATTAATTGCTCTACAACATTTTATTTTGTGAACATTCCCCTAAGGCTTGAACAAATTATTTCTATTTTTTTAATAAAATAATTGCAAGGAATGCTGATGTGAGATTCACATGCCTCTGTTTCTATATTTAAGGTTATATTCCTGGGGATGCTGGAGAGATGGCTCAGTGGTTAAGAGAACTGACTTCTCTTCCAGAAGATGTGGGTTCAATTCTCAGCACCCACATGTCAGCTCACAACTGCCTGTAACTCCAGTTCCAGGGGATCCAACTCCCTCACACAGACATGAATGCAGGCAAAACACCAATGCATATAACATAAAATTAGATAAATTATATAAAATTTATATTGCTGTGCTGCGGGAAGGTTACAACTAATACCTACCCGCCTTCTGGGGTATAGCCTCATGGACTATTTACCTGGATGTGGAAGTGCATCCGGCCCCTTTTCTTCCTCCCTCTCTGTCCCCACCTTTTCTTATTGTATGCATGCATGCTTCTATCTCTGTTTAAGACAGTTTTTCAAGTATTGATATATATATATATATATATATATATATATATATATATACACACACACACCATATTGCAGTGTACATTTCTACCTCTGATCAAGATACTTATACATTGTTTACATTTGGAGGTCATTGTCCTCATTTATTGCACAGTTGTTTATTGTCTTAGTCTTTAAGTTAGATAGGTATTAAGAATTATAGATCAATAGTCATCTATGTTTGTCATATTTATAGTTAGACTAATCAGGTTCTTTAGATACATAGAAAGTATATTTTGTATAGATAGATAATCTTCAACCTCTTCAAAGGGCTGTCAACAAGGTAATTCAGCCTATGGGCCCTCTACATTGCTAAAGTGCCTTCCTGGAAGTAAGTTATTACATTAAAGAGTATAAATAATTTTAAGACTTGATACCACATTTTACTAGCCTATTTGGGGGCTTAAGGTCACCAGGCTTTCTCCTAAAGAATATCATGTGTAACTTAATCTTGGGAGACCCCAAAGTTCTCTAACACTTTTCCAAAAGCAAACACATGTCAAAACCTCTCTGGTGGTTTGAAAGAAAATGCCCCCCAAAGGAGTGGCATTATTGGGAGGTGTGGCCTTGTTGGAGGAAGTGTGACACTGTGGGGGCGGGTTTTGAGGCTCCCTATGTTCATTTTACCACCCAGTGCGTCAGTTGACTTCCTCTTGTCTGCAAGATGTAGCACTCTAAGTTCCAGTACTATGTCTGCCTGCACACCGCCATGCCCCCTCCATGATGATAATGGACTGAACCTCTGAAACTGTAAGTGAGCCCCCTCAATTAAAGGTTCACCTTATTAGAGTTGCCATGGTCATGGTATCTCTTCATAGCAATAAAACCCTAACTAAGACAACTTATTCCCACAAACCCACAGAACCTGTCTATCAACCGCCTCAATGTCTGCCTGTGTCCAGGCTTCTGAGAAGTACCTGTGATGATAACTTCAACATCCCCATGAAACATAGATAACTGAGATTGCAGCTGAAGCAGAGGAAATGAGCTTCATCAGAAGAAAGGGAAAAGAAACGGATGTGAAAAATATCCTAAACTGTTTACCAGAGCCCCTTTCCAATTAATATTATAAATGCTATTATTCATTTTTTATAATGATATTTAACAAATATTAATGATTTGCTTAATAATAAATGTTTATTTAATTAAAGAAAAAAAATCAATAACTCACCATTCAATTAAATAATTTATGTGATGATAAATATTAATGAGTATAAAAATTAATAACAAAGATAATTTATGGTCATTAAACTTATTATTATATTACAAACACTACTAAAATACAAAGGACCAGCTACAACAGGGGCGAGTTATGAGACTTGGTGTGAAACCACAGAATTGCTGCACACCTCTTTCCCGACACAAGGATTTTCCTACAAGCCTACAGGGGCCATTGCCTCCTAGAAAAAGATTCTCGGGGTCACTTGTCAGCTTCCTCTTTGCTTTTCAAGGCCCAGCCAAGGAATCTGCTGTTCTTGGGGGAGTTTCCTCTTTCCAGAAATATTGATTACTTTCAGACCTGACTGAGTTACCAAGTACCCTGATTTGGTTCTATTGGAAGCAGGATCTCCCCCCAAGAAGTGATTAAGGCATGACAAGTCTGCTTTTGGGAATCAATTGATGTCATCATTTTTAACTATAACTCATTGACTCCCCTCCCCTAAAAATGGAACCTCTAAAAAGGTTACTATATTTTTCCATTTGGTGGCCTTTAACCAAAGATGAAACCAACAGTAAGAGTTTATCTGGTGGCCAAAGAACAGCCTAAGGGAGTCTGGCTTGCAAATCAACTTCTCAGCCAATTAGGAGTGGGGAACTCAGGCCCAGAGCAGAAGAAATGGGCTGGGAACAATAGGCTAGTAAAAGGGGAGAATGTTCCTAGATTTTCCTGGAATACTTGTGAAGTCCCTGGAAGTCAAGCAATACCTCTTCTTGCTGCTTTTACAGTTTGATGCTTCTGTCCTGGGCACTGGTAGGTGCACCCTTAGGATGGAAACTGGATTATTTTGAGGTGTGAGGTCCTCTGACGCTTTCTTTGGCAGCCATCTTAGATCCAGTTGATTTTTGCTGGTCCATCTTCAAAGGAACCTTTGACCTGAGACATCTGTCTTCAGGAGTGGAGGTTACAATAGCGGGGTTGCAATGGCCTCATCAAGAGAGCAAGCTTGCTGTGCCAAGGAGTTTGGCCTTTTTCCTCACTCCCCGCTTGTGCACGCTGATGCATTTGCCATGTTCTGACCCAGTAAAAGGCTCCTTTCCCAGGAGTGCTCTCTTCATCTGGGATTTCCCAGCCTCCTGAGCCTGAGACCACATAAATTTCTGATCATTATAAATTAGAAACCTGTGAGAGCAGTACACACTAACACTAGGGCAGCCACGTTTAACACGCCAGGTTGTAATGTGGCTGATGTAACACAACCTCAGCCCATGCTGCCGCAGAAGCCCCCCTGACAACTTCTGAATAATCTATAGTGGGTTAGGTCTTCCCAAAACCGGGGTAAGGTTTGTTTCTACACAACCTCCACGGCCCAGAATCTGAACTTAGCACCATGTTAAGAGAACAGAGGGGAGGGGACATATTAGTTTAAAACCTGATCCACTTAGCAGCAAGAGTAATAAGAAATGAATTCTCTTACGTACATTTCCACAGCAAATCATTATTACATTTTTCCCCCACAGTTGTACTTGGAGTCTGTTTCTTTATTTTATTTCATGTTTAAAATTTTTGTCCCCAGAACCCAAATGCCTCTGTTGAAGAGCACTAGTTAGCACGTAGGGTCACTCCGTGGCTCCCTGGACAGCTCTGACTGGTTGGTCCCTTACTGAATGATGGTTAAAATAGCTAGCAATGTGCCAGATGCTGTGGAGACTACAGAACACATGCCTAATACAACACATCGCCTTTTCAACCCCAGAGAGGTGAGTGTGCAGCTTGTGGTAGGGCGCTAAGGCTCACATAGGTCTCTGAGTTCTTTGGCTCCCGTAAACCATCCCCCATGTTCACTTTGGACTGACAGCCACTCCCATATTTTTTCTGCATGGCTAAGCTCTGGCACACTAAGACAGGTCCTCCCCTGTTCCCCAAACCTTCCGGCCACACGTAGCCTCTATAACTCACAGCCCTTCTCAGTCTCACTCCAGAGGGTCTGTGTTTGCATGTCTTATCTCCCGTCAGAGGCTAAGTGCCTGGACAAGGGGGTGTGTAGAGTCCTTTGAACTCTTTTGTAGAACTTAGCAGATTGCTAGGTACACAACGGACAATAAATCATTCATTTGTTGCTGCAGACATGATTCATTTTCCCGCATGATGAAACCGGGTGCCTCTGGTCTGGCTACTCAATGGGTGGTCTGGCCCATCAGAGGCAAGGCCACCTTGTAAAGGGCTTTGTGGAAATGCAGCCCGCAGGCTGGGCCCTGGACCCACTGAATCAGTCTGCACTTCCACACTTCTGCAACCTCATGCATGATTCATGGCTTTAGGGCCGGGAGAGCGCTGCATTCAGTGACATTAGTGGGCCAGTTCTTCATTCTTCTCCCTCCGCCCACTGTTCTTGCTTCCCCTGTACCTGCCTTGTCCTGCATTCCCCAGCCTTCCTAGTGCTTGCTTTAACTATTTTCTGTCCTGTGCCCTCAATCCTCTAGCTCCTCTGCCCTCCATTCCTGTCTCCGAGGTGTCAACAGTTCATCTCCTCTCCCCCTTTCCTGCTGTCCTCCTGTGCACGCTGCAGACACACAGCGGAGCCCCCCTGTTCGGAGGAACTCCATGATGTCTTGCTCATCACACTGCCGTGGGACCGATATTCAGGAAGAAGTTGGAGCTCAGCTGTCTGTCGGATGCGCTATAGTGCTGTTCGCCCGTTCTGTCGGTCAAGTCACGCCGCGCGGAAGGAAGGAATTTATTAGCCAACAGCAGACAGGGTCTACCAGCTTGACAGAGGGCTGAGGGCTGCAGTGGCCCTCGCTACTTAAGCCTTTGATGCCAGGGAAACTGTGTACCTCACTTCAGAAACTCAAACACAGAAAACCAACCTCAGAAAATGAATGCCAGGGTTTGCTTTACCCATAATTCCTCCACTTGGAAGGACTTCAAGGGGGTCTTTAAGCTGGGAATCTTGAAGGGGACTTCAGGATGGCTTTACTTCACATCCTGATAAGCACACCCATATTTTGAAATTTAGGGATGACTTGTCTTCAGTTTGAGTTACTGCATCTTGTGGAGAAACCCTGAAAACAGTAGGTTTGAGAAAATGATCTACTTCTGATCTTTTTTTTTTTCTCTTGCAGCAGGAACTGAACAGTTAACTGCTCCTGCTGGCTTTGGGGCTCACATTTCCTACAAGTTGATTTACAGCGATAGTTTTCTTTGGTTATGTTAAAAAGCAATTTCTCATAAAGGAAAGGAGATCTATTTGACAGTGCCTTCCTGGGTGTCAAAGGTCATCAATAATTAGGCCATTTGCTTTCTATTCATTTTTCTAAATTCTCTGATTGCTGGCACAATAACTTTCTTTCTCCAATCAATTAATCTAACAGTTCACACCCATATTTTATTTTTAATGGTTGACTACTCATTTCATTAAAAATGTAAGTGCATTAGTGCCATGTAAAATGATACCACTGGGATGGTGGTATTTAAATATTCATAACATAAAAATTAATAAATCTGAGTGCAGCGTTTGCATTTTAAAAAGTCAGGCTGCTGTCAGATGTGGTTGGTCTCAGAAGAGATTCACTAAATTAAAAACTCCAAGCGTCGTCTTCACATTAATTCTCCTTTACAGCAAAACAATTCAACAGGAATGCTTTGAGAACAGAGTCTCTACCTGGCAACTTGCTGCTCTGCTTTGGCTCGATCAGCTAGTGCTTGCTTCCTATCCCTGCTGTCTTTCATGCTACAGCATCGTCTGGACTCTCACCATTAATCAGCCTGTCTAATATTAAAGAAGCTCAATGCTGGGCTTGCAGGGAATGCACTTCCATCTTGTTCACTCTCCCTCAAGCCTCCTTCCTTGCCCTCCTCCTGCCCAAAGAAATCTTGGATCCCCTGGGTGATCTGTTCCTGGTGGGCTTCTCCTAACAGGAGCAGGAGTCACACCCTTTGTAGGGCGTAAGAGCTTGTTGTCCTGTGTGTGTTTATGAGCATATAAAGCTTAAGAGTCAGCAAGTGTGGCCAATGTGCAGGTTAGGTTCAACAAAAGCAGGGTATCTCTGTGTGTAAGTCACCCAAGGCTTGAGAATGTCACCCAGAAGCAGGGACAGGGCTAGGGGGATGGCTCACTTTGCACTCAGATCGCTGCTCTAGTACAAGGGGCCGACTGTGGATCTCCAGATCCTATTTAAAGTGGGATGTTTGTATATGCATGTAATCCTGCGCTTCTACAGTGAGATGGGCTATAGAGACAGGAGAATCCCAGGAAGCTCCCTGGCCAGTTAGTCTGGTGCACGCAGTGATGAACAAAAGACCATGTCTCAAACAAGGTGGAAGGTAGAGACTGACACACAAGATTGTACTGTAACTTTGACTTCTACACACGAAGGGGAAGGGAGGTAGAAAATGAGGGAGGAAGGAACAGAGGAAGGTAGGAAGGGACGGAGGGAGGGATGGAGAGTGCAGCTTTGGGACAGGTGAGGCCTACCAGCTCCTCAAGGTCCCCAGCCACCTGGCACAGGCTAACTAATTTCTCACGTTCCATTGCAGACACTAATGTTAGCAAAGATTATCTGGATTAGACAGAAAAAGGTTCTGCTGCAAATATAAATAGGCCACCTGGAAGAACAGGACTCAGGGGTGACATTTTGCATCCACCAATAGCTGCACCCCCCACTTGAATGGATGATTTATTAGGAATGAAGCCATTGAGACAAACATACGATTTGGAGCCAGGAGTCAGAAGTTGTAACCCTTTGCTCTCAAACATCCACTTTCTGAAATGGTGTTTGTTAAAGAGCGCACTGTCGTAGGAGTAAGAGGGCTGGCCTGTAGGTGACAGAGAAGCAACGCCCCTCCCCTCTACCCAACAGGGATCCAGAGCGCATCCCTTCATCTAAGCCCTCTGCTGTGCTTCATAGGCCTTGCCCACCCGTTCCTGTGGCTACAGCGCCAATGATACTATGCATTGAAACTTGCTGGCCCCAAAGGTTTGTGATGAACAGAGCAGAACAAGAATCAGCTTTTACTTAGTGAAGGCAAGGGAAAAAAAGTTCACCAATTTCCTGGTGCCAAAGGCCTCACCAAGGGTTGGTTTTGAAGGCTGAAGCCCAGGGTTAAGGGCAAAAGGGGGCAAAGAGACATCAGAACAAAACAAAACAAAACAAAAAAGAATCCCTGGGTTTGTTTGCAGCTGAAGTCAAACACACATGCTTCTGTGTTTCGTTCTCAAAGGATTCCTGTCATCTCTTATAAATTAAATTATTCTCCTGGGCCAAGTAAAAGATGAAAACACTCAAAACCATACACTGTATTTATTTGATTTTGCTGAAAACACAAAATTCAGTTGTTCTGTTATAAATGTGGCACATGTGGACTCCATATATTCAGGAGAGAGACAGATGGTGTATAGTCTACCTGCACAGATACACACAGACTAGGCATACAGAATATATACAAACAGGGATTTTTTTTCAAGGTCGTGTATGTAATCTACAGCTAAGAGGCCTGGGTGCAATACATTCCAGAACATTGCAGAGTGTGGTCCACAAACCATCTGCTGCAGAACCTTTGGGGTGTCTGTTAAAATTCAGAACAGGGGGAGGCACCTGGACCTCCTCCACCAGCCTTCCAAGCCTGACTGTGGTTCAGCATTGCATTTGGGATGACAGGGGCCTCTCTGAGCAATGAATGTCACTCTGTGGCTCCGAGGACCCAAGTATAGGTATGACTGTATTGCACAGGCATGTGTAAATGCATTTTGGAGTATCAATGTCATCTTCATCCCTTCCTCTAACTACAGCTAAGCTTAGTTATATCTTAGTTATTTTTCTATTGCTATGATAAAACACGGTGACCAAGGCAACATATAGAAGCATGAGTTTACTTTGTGTTTATGGGTCCAGAGGGATAATAGCTCATGGTGGCAGAAAGGAGTAGTGAGGGCAGGTGGTTGGAGTAGCAGCTGGGAGTTCACATCTTAACCTGCAAGCTGGAGGCAGAAAGGCCACTGGTGTAACAGGAACAAGCAGGCTGCTTGTCGTCCCAGCCACCCCGCTAGTTTACAATAGTTTAGTTTAGTTAAATAGTATTTATTTAAACACTGACTGGCCCATTAGTTTTAGCCTCTTATTGGCTAACTCTCACATCTTGATTTAACCCATTTTTAATAATCTGTGTGTCACCACGAGGTCGTGGCTTACCAGGAAAGATTCAGCTGGCAGCTCCATGGCAGCTCTCCCTGACTCTGCTTCCTTCCTCCCAGAATTTAGTTCTGTCTTCCTGCCTACCTAACCTCTGCTCTATCAACAGGCCCAAAGCAGTTTCTTTATTAACCAATGAAAGCAACCCAAATACAGAAGGACCTCCTACACCACACTTGTAAACCTCAAAGCCCACCTCCAGTGACAAACTTCCTTCAGCAAGGTCACACCTCCTAGTCATCCTCAAACAGCTACCAACTGTGGGCCACATATTCAATTGCCTGAGACTGATGGAGTCATCTCGTTCAATAGCATGGCTTCATTTGTGACATCTAAAAAGTTAGCTCTTCCCACTGGACTTGTAGTGTTTACGTTTAGCCATGGGGGGTGCCATACAGTCATCCCTGTAATAATCCAGCTTGCTGCTTCTCCCTGCTGCCGAATCAATTACAGCCTCTTTGCAGTTTTCTGGTTGTATCTCTGACATAAGTAAATGGTCTTGATTCTCTAAAATCCAATAGCAAAATTGGCAAGAGTGAGCTCTAACGAGACTAATAGCTGCCCACCCTTCTCCCTTCACCTGGAGTAAGCGGTAATACCATGCATGTGGGATATGGCAGATTCCCTTTATCATTTCAGAAATTCAGGCTTCTTAGAGGGGTGAATTATGGCACCTGTTTAGTTGCATTAAAATCATAATTTAAATGGCTCCAGTACTAATTAAATAGCATACCAGAAGAGACAGACTCTGAAGGGAGATTTCAGATGTTAAATACCGCAGGGCTCAACCCAAGGGCCTTGGATGTAACACTTTGATCTGTGGGCTTCACTGTGGGCTATACACTGTAAAGTGCTAAAAGGCCAGAGAATGTTCTAGAATAAGATCAGGACCAAAGATTTGAGCCTGTCATCCTCTGGAGAATTACCTGGATTATCTGTGTAATGACCAGGATGACTGTTAGCACATGAAAACAGTCGGTGGCCCCTGGGTTCAGACCTTGAAGCCAAGCTTTGTGGGATTTTGAAGGAATTTCTCTTAGAGAGTGGAGTTTTCCTTGGCATAGGCGTCTTCTGTACTGTGCTTTGGGGAAGGAGATGTTGTCAAAATCCCTGATTGCTATGGGAGGGCACTTGTAGATTCTATGGCATTATAAATTGTTACAAACTATTCTCAAGTGAGAATTTATTATGACTCATCTGTAGGATTAATGAGCTGGAGATGGGGGCAACTTGTGGGCTGGAGGACTGAGAGAAAGCTACCTTACTAGGGACGCTGAGGCCTTTTTCTAGGCCTGCCTTGGAAAGTACGAGAAGAATTTGATGTAGCTGCAAACTCTGCCTTGTGTTCCACAGAGATGGCAGGTGTGGAAAAAGAGCTAACCAACTGCAAAAGAAACAAAGAGACTCAAAACTCCCAGCATAGGAATGCTGACTGGACACTTTCCGTGTGCCTATTATTGTGAGCACCTCTAACACTCTCAACGCATCCACGTCCATCTAGACAAATGCCATCTGATATGGAAACTCCAAGAGACCTGTCTCTATTCTACAGATAAAGAGATTATATTAGGGAACAAAATTACTATAGGTCAAGGCTACATAGTCTGATTCCAGAGGGTCCGTTCTTACCCCTGTTCCCTATTACAGATGATGTTTCTCTGCCCAGTGGTTTTATTCTTGTTCCTACTGCCCATTGGTGGCTTAGGTGAAGTGTTGCCTGCAGGAACCTTATAAATGACAGCCTAAGACTCATGCACAGGTCTCTCTGATACAAAAGTCTGCCTTTAACACATAATGGCAGCCATGGTGGAAAAGGTGGCTGTCTTAGTTAGTTTGCTGTGAAGCGACACCATGACCACGGCAACTGTCACAAAGGAAAGCATTTGATGGATGGGGGGAGCTCACTTACCGTTTCAGAGGTTCAGTCCATTATCACCCTGAAGGGGAGCATGGGGTGTGCAGGCAGATGTGGTGTTGGAGCCGAGAGCACTACATCTTGTGGGCAACAGGAAGTCAACTGTGACACCGAGCAAAGCTTAAACCAAAGAAACTTCAAAGCCCACCCCCAGAGTGACACACTTCTTCCAACAAGGCCACAGCTCCTAATAGGGTCCCTCCCTTTGAGGGCTATTTTCTTTCAAAGCACCACAGTAGATTTTTTGGAGTGTAGCATTCAGGTCAATAACAAGGACTGCTTACAACTTGTGTGGTCAGTCTGTTATGAGATCTTGGCACACGCCAACTCAGGAAACCCTGGCTACACATTTGAAATTAGAACTGTCATGTATGAAACAACCTATGAATTCAGACAAGGCATAATTCAGCAACGACCACATGACTCTGGGGATCATGGGTGGTCATAAAGAGCAGAAGAAATCCATGTGAGCCATAGTGGCTGGGGAAGATTTCCTAGAGGGCAACATTTTGAGATATAGAATATGCAGGTAGTATTTGGAGAAGGCAAGGTCAGGGTTGACCTTGAACTCATGGCAATCCTTCTGCCTCAGCTTCCCACGTCCTGGAATTAGAGTCATGAGTGACCATACATGGCTCTAAGGTTTGTTAAATGTTTACACATTTTCTTATCCAGTATCTTCAAGTCTTGTAAATACACCAGACATGATGGGGTCAGAGGGAGTTAAAGAGATACATTTTCTAGTGACTTACAGTTCATTTGATGGAAATGAACACGTAAAAACTGATGATTTATTAATGCTAATCAACATTCAATTAATACCTTAAGTTGTGTTTTGTTCCAGATACTTCAAAGTATTGTGGAATCTCAGACATCAGTTTGAGGTGCTGTGATCTGGCACAGTTTCCTTAAGGAGCAGGGAGGGCCTTGCAATATGCCCTGGAGGCTGTAACATTTGTACATGAAGAGGACATGGGGAAAGCTAGATATTCACCGATTATGGTCAATGGGACAATCAGGGACCCTGGTGACATCAGTTTCTTCCTTTTTTGGAGGGTATCAAACCAGGTCCCTCAAAGCCATCCAAAAAAAATCTGAAATTGAAATTGCATTATAAAACATAGCAAAGGAGGAAACCGCAATTGAGAAAATGCTTTCATAAGAAATGGTTGTAGGCCATCCCATTGCAGGTGGTGCCATCCCTGGACTGATGGTCCTGGGTTCTTCTTTTTCTTTTTACATGATTTATTTTTACTTTGTGCACATTGGTGTTTCACCTGCATGCATGTCTATGTGAAGCTGTCCAACCCTCTGCAACTGGAGTTACACAGCTGTGAGCTGCCATGTGTGTGTGCTAGGAATTGAACCTGGGTCCTCTGAAAGAGCAACCAGTGCTCTTAAGCGCTGAGCCATCTCTCCAGGACCCAGTCCTGGGTTCTATAACAAAGAAAGCTGATGATGAGCAAGCCAGTAAGCACCATCCGCCCGTCCATGGCCTTTGCATCAGCTCTTGTCTACAGGTTCCTGTCCTATCTGAACTCCTCTCCTGACTTCCTTCAATAGTAGACTACCACGTGAAAGTATACACCAAGTAAACCCTCTCTTCCCCAGCTTGCTTTAGGTCACGGGGTTTCATCACAGCAATAATAACACGAGCTAGGACAATATGGCTGCCGGTAAAAGGATTGCCAGTTACAAAACTAAAGACATCATGGGATATGTATCTTTAGCACCCATCACTCATGGTCAGTGGCTGCTGTATTTCTCCCCTTTAGTTTCAGGAGCCCCATGTGAACACAGCTAAAGCCGATCCTTTCTAAAGGGAAGTCTCTACTCTCTTGACGATGTGGCTAAACATTCCAATTGGATGTTTCAGGTCAAATGTGCCAGAACCATCCTGGAGCACTGCTTTGCATGGAAGGCTTTGTTAGTCAGCTGGCTTTCCTGAATACCTGAGGGCAGCTGCACCGTACACTACATCAGTGTTAGCGCCTAGCACACCCAGGACCAGTGCATCTGGAAGCCCTTTGTTGCATTTCTACTCTGCGTATTCTACAGCTCTTGGCAACTCTCATTGCCAGGGGCCAAGCAAATGCAGGCCAGGTATTCTTTGGGGGCTCTCTTGGGCCTCAACATCAGAAGGAGTACAGCAGCCCCCAGCGTCAGGAGACACATGTAAATAGGGCATGCCATCAAGGGGTGGGGGGCAAAGTTGGAGATACACTTGGCCTTGACATCCTGTCTTTAACAGGGTTCCAGCCTCTCCCTGCACAAGAAACAGGCAAGACTGTGGCACCCACTGGGGAGATACTTGCAAATTCCAGGCTGTGATTATCTCAACTGACACCGACCTGGTTTAGGAGCCAATCTTGTTTCCTAGGTGTTGAATTTCATGCCAGGAGATACTTAGGTTTTGTGAGCAACTGCCCTGCCCTCCCCAGCAGATCCAGCACCGAGGCTTAAGGTAACCGGCTCACAGGACTTGAATAGAAATGAGGACAGGTACCTCACAGAAAGGGCGTGACTGGAGAGCTCAGGATCTTCCGCGGAGGGCAAGGCTCCATGAAGTCTGTGTTTGCCTGGGCAATGGGAAACCCGCACCCTTATTATTGGAGAGGGGGGCATAACCCACGGCAGCTACAGTAATGACATTGTACCCCTCAGTGGGAGGAAGCCCAAAGCCCCGACAGGTCATGTGATTCGAGAGCCACATATGTTATGTAGGACTGCGCTAGATTGCAGGATGATTTGGATAGAGAAGAGTAAATGATTTCCTCCGAATATTGAAGCTGTTTGGCATTCAGGGGGCTTATATACAACACCCATTCCCACTGCTTGAGTTCAAAATACAGAGAGAAGATGTAAGCAGCCAACAGATGTAAATCAACATGTCAGCTTTATTACTAATTTGCCTGCTAGTGAGTGTGGCTTTAGATCTGCAGCCTACTATGTCACCCCTAAATATCAGCACAGTTCTAGACAAAGCCGGAGCTTGCCAATCATCCTCTACAGAGTCATGTCCCTTTTCAGGGCTGGGGCAGCAGGAAGGATCCACTCGGCCTGAAAGCCGACCTACAGCAAGATGAAACCGATGAGTGCTGAGCCAATCCATCCTGATGCTCCTCTCTATGCTGTAACCAGACCAGTGACTCCCTCCAAGAATGAGAGCAAGGAAGAGACAGGGAAGGCTGGCAGAGAGAGGAGAGTCTTGGATGGGCTCCCTCCTCATGGAATACAAACGCAGGGGAAAATGCCTGAAATCCTCAGAGGGCTGGGATGCCGGCCAGTGGGGGAACACTTGCCTCCCATATTGTAGGAACAGAAGGACGTAAGGGCCAGTTTATGTTTAGACCACATGGTGCTGATATGAATATCGGATACGGGTCAGTGAGAATGTAACTGATTTAGGCTGGGGGAGGGAGGCTATGAACCAGCACAAAATGGTTGACATGAGATGTCCAGGGAACCCCCAAAGTAAAGAGTGATGTAACCTGTTGTGTAATTATTCCTGACAAAGTGCAGTTTTTCAGTGATTCTGCATAACTACTGCCTTCAGGTCAGAGGCCCGATCCTTAACCTTCATCAGCTTGCCTGCATGAGTCGGTAGGCCTATGTGCCTAGCTCCGTGTGGCCTGTATGTGTGCTGACGCTCCCCAGTATGTGGCTGTGTATGTCAGGGTACCTGCCTCTCGCATGTTCAAGGCTCCAGGTTCAATCCCTCAGAATCATCAAAAGGGGGGGGGGGCTAGATGAATCCTATCTTTTCTGACTTATTCCCTTTCTGTCTAAGGGTACACTTGGATCTTCTCTTGGGCTGTAAAATATGTTCTTTCAGGATGCATAGAAACAAGAAAGCAGTTAAGTTCGGTAGATTAGGATCCAGATGCCACCTCTGTCACAGAACTCATTCTTCCAGACCCAGAGATGAGTCTTGAGAAACAAAACCAGGAGAAACCTGCCTACGCAGGTCAAGAGGGCACCCCCAAGTTCTCCCCACACGTCCCAGGCTTCTGAGTGATTCACCTCAATTTCAGGTGGAGACAGAGCTTTCCTAAGGCATGCTCAGTCCCTCTCAGAACAGCCCTGGGCTCCGTTGGCTGCCATGGTTCAGTGACTGGCTCCCATCTGCCTTTGCAGGCTGCAAACTGGAGCTAGATCATGGCCTGCTCCCATTGCTCCTGATCCTGAAAGAGACAGCAAGCGCCAGACCCCTAGTTAGATCACATCACGCAATCTCCAACTCCCCTGCAAGAGCTGCTTACCAATTGCTTTCATGTGCTGGCTTCTGCTTTCTACTAAGCCTGCTGAATCCTGAATTAGTTGAAAAACAGTAATCTCAATTGGTTGGGTGGGTTTTCATCAGGGTTCTATTTTATTTACTGTTAGGCTTAGCCACTGGCTTTCTTATTCTTTCAAAATGCCTGTGCATTGAAAATAGTTCTAAAATAAGTAGGTTCTGCCACTGTGCAAAAGAAGGCATTCAGGGTCTTCTTGCTTAGCCCTTGCAGTGGGATCAGCCTGAGACTGGATTCAGCCGATGAGACCAGGTTGACATGAAGATGCTGGTAGAGGCTGCATCTGGAAGCCAGGTAGAGATCATCGGAGGGACAGGTCCAGGTAGCTAAGGAAGGAAGGCTTCCAAACAGGGCCCTGAGCCAGGATGCAGGATACTCTGACACAGAGAGAGCTGTGTGGTGCACTTACCCGGGATGTAGGCTGGTGACTGACTGATCGCCAGCCCTCTGTTTCCCTTCAAGGTCCTGGCACACTGTCAAGGTCTTGAAAAAAAATCTTGACTATAATGATCTTTATGCAGAAGTCCTTGCAAGTATTGAAGACATTAATTACTTCTGCAAAGTATTTCCAGGTACATAAAGTGACAGTAAAATATGAAATGAGATAAAACATCAAGAATACAGATGGGATGGGAACTGAGATCGCCAGCATCCGAGTTATAGAAAGTTCAGTGGGTGCAATTGTCTTATGTCCCAGCTGTCTGTCATCTTAGAGGCTGGGATGCTCAAGCAGAGAGAGAGAATTCTTGCAGAGCCCCACCCAGGTCTAGGAAAATGCAACTCTCTCCTGGACGACAGTGGGTGGGGTCTGTCTGTCTTCTTTTGTGTGGCTTTGGAATGTTCCCAGACATTAGAAGAGAACGTGACGCTAGGGAATGGAACTGCCTGTCAGATTAGTTTACTCCAGGTCTGAGCACTAACCAGAGGAAAAAAAAATAAACATATGTGGAAATTCTATCTCTAAATTGCACCCTAGCCACTGTTTCCATTTCTTTCTCTTTGCCCCTTAATATAATTGAAAGATCCCAGCGTGAGCCAGAAAATGAGCCTGTGTTTCTCGATGAAATCCAATTGCACAGACATTATGGTATTCATAAATCCTCCAAATTTGGAATTTTCCCAGAATGAAATTGTAGATGGATTTTTTTTTGGGCCACCAACTCACAAAAATGATATGGAGAGATTTTATTAATTATGAAAGCTCAGCCTATAGCTTAGGCTTGTCCCACCCGCTCTTACCCATGTCTATTAATTTACTTTCTTCCTCGTGGCTTTATTACCTCATCTCAGTACTGCCCATCCGTTTGCTCTGCATCTCCTGGCGTCTTCTCCTCCCTTCTTCTTCCCAGTGTCCTCCGTGCCTCTAAATCCTGCCTAGCTATTGGTCATTCACTTTTTGTTTGTTTGTTTGTCTTTCAAGACAGGGTTTCTCTGTAGCTTTGGAGCCTGTCCTGGAACTAGCTCTTGTAGCCCAGGCTGGCCTCGAACTCACAGAGATCTGCCTGCCTCTGCCTCCCGAATGCCGGGCTTAAAGGTGTGTGCCACCACTGCCCGGCAGCCATTCAGCTTCTTATCAAACCTATCAGAGTGACCCATCTTCACAGTGACATGAAATCAAACACACTCGCACACAGCTCTCAAACTCCAAGTCAGTGGCATCTCCCTTTCCCCCGCAGCCTGTGTGCTACGTGTCTGTGGGAGGCTATCACAGTGGAAGGACTGAGCGCATGCTCTGGGATTATCTAAATGGGTCTACTTGACACTTTCCCCCTGGCATTCGAATCTTGCCAGCGGATTAAGTTTCAGGACTGTGGGATGAGCTGTAAGAAAAGAGATCCTCCTTTAGGCTCATCCGTCCATGATTTAGACAGACTTTGTCTCCTGGCTTGGACTACATCCTTTCTGATGGCTGATTGCTGATTTGGAAGCCTGAGACCTAGTCCTATCTCTCTAAGTTTAGAAAACATTCTCAAATAGGGCAGGTATTGGACAAGAGCATTTCCAAGGGTCCTTTTGGAGGAAGCTAGGGAGTGATGTTGGTACAGTATTTAATAAAGTCCCTCCCTGCTTCTTAGTACTGTAAGTAGGTACTCAATAAATGTGGACTCATTGATGAAAGAACAAATGGATGGGCAATTGGCTATGTAGTTAAAACTCTCAGTGACTGCTTTCCCAGATGCAGGGCCCAGGTCCTCTCCGGAGAAGCACTTTATTTTGTAGAAAGGTCTTGCAAACCAACATCCAGTCAGGTCTACTTCTTAATGTGCCCCGGGGTCCAGCTGTAAGCATCCCACCTCATCTGCTCTTGGGTACCTCAGCACACGAAACTGTCTCTGATATCCTTTCAAACAAATGGGACTGCTATTTTACACCCACTAACACGACTATTCTCACAAGAGGAAAAAAAAAAAAGGAAAATAACAACTGGTCCAGAGAGTATGGAGAAGTTGTGCATCGCTGGCAGGAATGTAAGATCATGCAGCTGCTTGGAAAACAGTTTGGCAGTTCCCCAAAAAGTTAAACATAGAACCTAGCAATGAACATATGATCCAGCAATTCCACTCCTAGTTACCCAGAACAATTAGAGAGAGGTGCAAGCAGATTCCCGATACTGTGTTCCTAACAACATTGCTCATGGTAGCCAAGAGGTGGAGGCAAAGTAAAATGTCCAGCAATAGCTGAGTAGCTGAACAAAATGTCTGTGAGCTTGCGAGTATACACATGTATACACACAGTCACATCTCTCTCTATTTCTGTGTGTGCAATGGGATATTATGCTGCCTTAAGAGGGAATTGCAATCTATCCTATATCATGGATAAATTTTGAAAACATATTACATGTAATGGCCTATAAAAGCAAATAGTCTATGATCCCACTAATATAAGGTGTTTTCACAGGGGAATTGTTATAGATGGTTCGACAGTGGTTAACAGGAGAAGGTGGAGTTATTGTTGGGTGGTTACAGAACCTCATTTGGGAATAATGAAAAGTTCTGGATGTGGATAGCAGTGATGTCTGCCCAATACCATTAATACACTCAGGGTCGTGGAACTGTAGACTTAAAAGTGATTATGTAGTTAAGACTCAGTCAGAGAAATCCGGCAAGAGAAACCAGCAAAAGAGATACAAATACCAAGGTAAGAAGTTAAAGTGTCCGTGTTTGCAGATGATGTGACCTTACGAATAGAAGATGATTACAACCACTTCGACAGGAAACGTCTATAAATGCTGTGGAAAGTCAGCAGCGAGATGCAGCATCAACCTACAAAATTGGGAGCTTCCAGAATATACTGACCATGAAATTATGGAGAACTTTGAAAAGCCCCATATATAACAATTTTTCTCTCTAAAATAAAATACCTAGGAGCAAGCATATCTAAAGAGATGAAAGATCTCTATTGATAAAACTATAAGGTGCTGAAGAAAGATTTTGAAGAATCAAAGCTAGAAAGATGTCCCATGTTCATGGATTGTCAGAGCTACCGTTGTTAGAATGAGCATACTTCTAAATACAATGTGCAGATTCCACAAGATCCGTCAAAACCCATTAAGTTCTTGATAGAACTGGAAAAAAAGCCTGAAGTTCATGTTGCAGCATAAAAGACCCAAAGATAAATAAAATACTCAGACAAAGCAATTAGGAGGAAAACACAGCCAAAGCCCTGGAAGCATTTCCTGCTCTGACTTCAAATTATACTATAGAATAGGAATAACAAAAACAGCCTGGTCCTGGCACAAAAACAGGCATTTAAAACAATGGAATAGAATTTTTTTTTTAAAAAAAAAAAACCTCATCCATCTACAGTCACCAGTCTGTCTGTAGGCAGAGGAGCCTAAAACACACACTGGAGAAAAGACAGGTCCTCAACAAATGATGGAGGCAAAACGATGTATCTTCAAAGAAGGCGGGAGCTAGATCTGTACTCTTATCCTGCAGAAAAATCACTTAAATGGGTCAAAGATCTTAATGTACGACTTGACATTTTGAAAGTGTTTCAGGAAAATTATTTTGGCACAAGAAAACTATTTCCTAAATAGAACTCCAGTAACACAGGAAATAATAGTAGGAACTGGCCACAAAGGTTACATAAGTTAACTAGTTTCTGTACAACAGACAAAACAACAGAGTGAAAAAAATGCTTACAAAGTGGGAGAAAAAAAAATCCTAGCTATTCAACTGAAAGAGGCTGAAGATCCAAAATATATAGATACAACACACACACACACACACACACAAGAGAAATAATTCACTCAGTAACAGATACATGAACCGAATAAAGAGTTCTCAAAAGGAACACACAGTGACAATAATCTAATAATCTAAGGCAATGGTTTCAACCTTTCACAGTGGCCACATGTCAGATATCCCACATATCAGGTATTAACATTACATTCATAACAGTAGCAAAATTACAGTTGTGAAGTAGCAGTGAAACTACTTTTATGCTTGAGGGTCACCACAGCATTAGGAAGGTTGAGAACCGCCGATCAAAAGAAATGTTCAAACTCTTTAACTGTCAGGGAAAGGCAAATCAAAACTAAAGAGATTCCATCTCGCTTATTAAAATAGCTGTCATAAAGAAAAGAAATGGGGGGCTGGAGGGATGGCTCAGTGCTTGAGAATGCACACTGTTCTTTCAGAAGACCCAAGTTTAGTTCACAGCACCCACACTCTTGAGACTCCAGCTCCAAGAGAGCCAATGCTTCTTCCTGCTCTCTGAAGATACCTTCACTCACGTGCACATGTTGCCACACAGCCACACACATATACATGATTAAAACTAAATCTTTAAAGGTACAGAATCTTGAAATATTAATTATATTAAGAGTCATATTAAGAATGCACACATTCCAGCAGTCATTTTAAAATATAGAAAGCAAATAGCGGCAAATCCTGGAAAAACATGGGAGATGGGGGTAGGAAGAAGCCTTCTGCATTGTTGGTTGGCCCTGTGACTTTGAGCAGAACATCACAGGCAGAGAGAGGACAGGATTATAGACAGCAATGATCAAAGGCTCCTCCTCCGGGGGCCTGCCTCCTCCAACTAGATCCTGTTTTCTAAACGATCCAGGGTGCCGCTAGCGGAGTCCAGCAGTTCAACACATGAGCCTAGCAAGGTTATTTCATATTCAAATCGTAACGCATGCTAATAATTTTTAATGTGGTTATAGGAATGCTATAAACTAGAGCTACTATGTGACCTTTCTCAGAACTGACAAGACCTGGACCAAGGATGAAAAGGTGGTCACCATGCTAAACATTATGTTATGTTCATTAGCGTAGTGAAAACAAACAACAAATCCAAAAGGAGTTTGTGAGGGACAAGAGGCAAAGGCACATATCAGGTATGCTATGCCCCAACATTGTACTAATGACTTTGCCAATATCTCTAGATGCTTGTGGCTTACAAACATTATCCAGTCTCTGTCTCCATTTTGACACCATGTCTGGGGGGATTATTGCCCCTCCTAAACACTGATTTAAATGAGTCTCAGAGACTCCAGGTCATCAAGTTCCTGTCATTTGGCAGTAGAAGAGCCAGCTTTGGCCTTCACCCAGGTCCCCACACTTACAGGACTGCATCTCTTAGTTGAATCCCAACTTCAGTGCCCTTCATGAATACTGTAAAAAGCAAAGCTCGTGCCCAGCAATCCAGGTAAGGCTAATAGCTGTGGAATAATCCTTTTGTATACTGTAAAGATTTGTCACTCAAATTGGTTTAATAAAAAGCTGACTTGCCAGTACCCAGGCAGGAAGTATAGGCGGGACAACCAAACTAAGAATGCTAGGGTGAAGAAGGGCAGAGTCAGGGGAGATGCCAGGAGACTCAGAGGAAACGGGACGTGTAGAAAATGAGATAACAAACCATGAGCCACGTGGCAGAGAGTAGATAAGAAATATGGGTTAACTTAAAGCATGAGAGTTAGGTAGTAACAGGCCTGAGCTATTGGCTGAGCATTTATAATTAATATTAAGACTCTGAGTGGTTATTCGAGAGTGGCTGCTGGGACAGGAAAACTCTGCCTACAGCTAATGCCAGTGAGAATCTCTGGCCCTGAGGACAATAGTCTGTCTGCATCCCCAGTGGGTCTACTCTTATCCCCCATGGGGCAGAGCCACTGCCTCACAGCTTGCTTTTGGATAAGGACACGAGATAAATCGTCTTTAAAGATATATCTTGACTGCAAACTAAACTGACACCCACACAGACTTCTCCTTTAAGACTTGTGTACACAAAGGCCTTTTTTCAAGGTATTGACTCCCAATTTTAATCTTCTGTGTATCCAAAACCAGCGCTTCTCCCACAGCTCCAAGGGCAGTCTGTCAAGCGAACTTTTCCCTGGTTTGACAGTTGAGTCCAGCGCCTTTGGCAAGGAATCACGATTTGAGACCATCAGGAGGCGTCTCCCTCCACCTGGTGAAATCCATTCAGCTCATTTTCACTTCTGGACACAAGGTCAATTTCAGGGCTCCCATTTGGCTCAGAGCAAGCCATCCATCTCCCGATTTTATGGCTGCAGAAGTCACTCCATCAAACCATCACTGGCTTTCTCGGAGCAAAGCAATCCATCTGTGTAATTAATCTATACCCCTCTCCTGCCCAGACGGAGCAAGCACGGCCCCGCCTGCTGCTAACCATTGTAGTTTGAAAGATGGCAACAAAGGCCTTCAGTTCTGATTTTCAACCCCAAGGCGTGTACCCACGGAGCTCCTGTTGTTCTTGGCCTTCCTGCAAGTGTGCTGTTAATTAAACTCTGCAAATTGTTATTTCCAGACAAAGGGTGCCAAGGGCAGGGCGGGCATGATTTGCCTATCATCTATCAGCTTTTGATATGCAAGCATGCTTTCTGGGACGGTGAGTCCCGGGTTCCTGGACCTGACAGTGAGCTTGCTGAAGAACCTTCCACCGCAGCTGGGGAGAGGCAATAGAGCCTGGTGGTTGGGAAGATGAATTCCAAACCAGACTGCTGGGGTATGAATTCTGCTGGGGTGTGAATTCTGTCTCTATCCAGAGAAAGTTTGGCAACGGAGGAAGAGCCTCCTCATTGCTCAGGACCTCACTCTCCCCATCTAGAGAATGGGGATAGTAACTATATCTGAGTGTATAAATTACTTAACACAGTGCTGGAAGTATAGCAGCCTCATTGTGGGCTGTATTATCATGCAGGATTTATTAATGTGTGCATGCATGCACCAAAGGCTCGTATCTACTCATAACACAGACACTATTGATAAGGTCGGTTCATCACTTTTCTGGAAAGATATCCAGGAAACAAAACCGTGGTTGGCTCTTCAGGAAGGGACTTTTGTGATGGTACAGCATGGAAGGAGAGTTCCAATGCACTCTTTTCGTATTATTTTCTATTTCCCCATGTGCTTGCATTAGCCAGCCTTCGACTAAACTGGAAAACCAAACATGAGGACTGAGAGGAAGGAAGGAGAGGAAGGGAGGAAAGAAACAGGGAAGTATGAATGTGACTGACCCCCAGAGTCTTTCAGGGAGTAGAAAGTGTGCGTGTGTGTGTGTGTGTGTGTGTGTGTGTGTGTGTGTGTGTGTGTGTGTGTGTAAGAGGTGATCAACAGCCAGTCTTTTCTTTCCCAGAAAACCCAATTCACCAGAGTTTGGGTGGTCTCCCCCAAACTACTCCCCAGTAAGTCCTCTTATTTACCTTCATATTAGGACTGCAATCCTAGATTTTCACAAAAGTCAGATCTATGTGCCATTGTAATGGAAGAAATGGTTCTTGCCTCCATTGGTGCCTACGCCTTGATGCTGGCCCTCTTTGTACCAAGTTCATGCATGGGTCTAAGGTGGGTTCCTTATCTGATGTGGGGTTCCTGATCTGATGTGGGGTTCCAGGCAAAAGAGAAGAAGGCATGATCTCTTCCAAAAGAAGACATGCAGGTGAAGAGAAAGGCTTGCTTTACCGACCTCACAGGCTCTGTCCTACTTCAGAGGGTTTGGAGTCCAAGAGAAGGAAAGACCTGCAGGCCGGACAAAGCCACTGCAGAGAGGACTGCCCTGACACCAACCCAGTGACTTTGGAGTTGTGAAAAGCCGGTGGCTTGGGACTCTCAGGGTGGAGATTCGAGAGCAATCAACATTTTCTATTTTTCACACAAGATTTTAAAGTTTAAAAATTGAAATTTAAAATACCGACGAAAGAAAGATGTGCCTCGGGTTTCAGAAAACTCCATAACAAAAATAAAGCCTGAACCCTGAAATCAGATGTTAAGATTTACTCACAATCTAGCTTTGCCAAAGGGCCACATCTTAGGAACTCCTCTGAGCCTGTCTCATCCATGTTGTGAAAACCCCCGAGCTATTTGGGCCTCCGGTTTCTGTGTAGCTGCCTAGGATGCGCTCCCATCTCTCCTTCACTCCAGCAGTGTGCATTTGCTTGCTGGAATGTTTACTGATTTGCTCATCCCTGTTATCAGGGAGCGCTCAGCATCGTTTCTCAGGGTGCTCTCAGCTCTTCCGAGGTGGAGATGCAATGTCGGGATAATGAAGACCCTTCTTGCCATATCACCTTCCAATGCTGGGGAGATAAGGCGCGTTATTTTGCCTTAAGGACATACCCGGTGCTGGCTTTTCACGATTACAGCTGGGAGGGGTGGGTGATGGGACCCCGGGGGCGGCAGCAGGTGCTTCCATTGGTGCAGGCATCTGTTGATATGAAAATTTCCTTCCAGTCACCGCCACCACCTCAGCACCATGTCTGTCAGTTCTCCAAAGGCCTCTGCTAGGGGCTTCTAGACTCTTCCCGGCCAGGAAGGATTCCAAAGTGGTTTGAAATAACTTGCAAGATGCTCTGCATTTAAGGAGACCCAGCAAACAGTAAATATCATTAAAATTAACTGTGCCAAACAAACAGACTCTCGCTATTTAAATTGAATTGTCAGCTTTGCATAGTAAAAGGTTAAAATTATGTGTTGCACCAAGAATAAATTCGCCCTGATTATTTGGTTCAGAAGTTAAAAACTGAATGCTCCTACTTTCTAATATGTTTTCCACTATTATATCTAAGCCACATTTTCTTTTTAAACTCCACGGCCTTAATCACTCAACCATCCTGGTGTAGACCCACATTTATTTAGAGCAAGAAATATAAATTTGTCATTTCTTGTGACCTTCACATCACCGAAGCCTGCAATATCTTTGCCATAGCTGAGTTTCCTGGTGGCCATGACTGATCCATTTTAGTACTGTTCATGCTTCTCTCTCTAGGATTCATGTGGACAGCATTATGTCCACAGTTTCCTTCTCTTCATTTTGGATGACTCTACTAGACAGACGGGCCTATGGTGCTCCGGCCCGCTTTCCGCTCCACAGACTTCTGGGGAATGGCAGCTGGAAAAAGCAAAGGAGGGCTGGCTGTGCACCCCTGGTCTTTCGTGGGTCTACAGAGCCCTTCCAGCTTCTCAGACCTCCTGCTTCACCAGGTCTCTCTTCCTACGTCTCCCTCTCTTCCCTCACCATCCCCCACTTGTCCAGCCTTTCCAAGTCCATGGGTGCCTATGTTTCCAATATTTCAGAGGCTGAGGCAGGAAAACCCTGAGTTCTAGGCTCTTGTAGGCTGTGTAGCAAGTTGGAGAGTCAGGAGAAAGAGGTACGGGGGTTCATGGAGAACTGAGTTAGAGCGTGTTAAGAAATACTAGGTTATTAAGTGTTTAGCTAGGCCTGGTGGCACTTCCACGTCATCCCAGTTTACTTGGAAACTCCAGGCAGAAGGTTCATGAATTCAAGAGTAGCTTAGGCTGCATAATGAGACTGTCTCAACGCACCAACACCAGGGATCTACAGCCCATCTAGGGAGGTTACAGGCTCTGCTTACCTCATTACTGAGTTTCTGCTCCGTTAAACGAGTTGGACCCAATACAGTACAAGCAAAAAGCAATTATTTTTTTTTCTTCTGTGCTAAATCCAATGCTGCCTCTTGGCAGGTCCTACAAAATTAACAAATAGCCTCATTTATCACATAATAAAAATGTCCAATTCGGCCCCAAACTCATATTCATCATACAATTTAAATCCCTTCTGTCCTAACACATTGGACCCTAGCCAAGCTACGGAGCCAGTGGTGCAGTAGGCAGCCATAGCTGGCTTCATCCCTGCGTTCACGGTGCCCCTATCCCATTCTGGATCTTCCAGAACTGGAACAGGGTGAGAGGAAGAAAGGGAATGCGAAAGAAGGGACATACCTGGTTGTCACCATGCCAGTTGGTGATGGTCTGAGTCTTCCTTGTGCACAGTACTTTTGTGGGCTCCGGGTGCCCTGTGCCAGGTGGCTTTTTCCTGGTGCCAATCATACTCTTTCCTGGAGCTTCGTAAATGGACACAGATGCCAATCGCCCCCCCCACCACACATACACACACAAGCATGCACAAACACATGTAAAGCTCTCTGAGTGGTCTCGGAAGCCTTCCGCCCCTGGCTTGAAGTGAGCAGAAAGCTGCTCTTTCCATCTCTTCCCCTCCGACCACCCCCCACCCCCGTGCCAGAGTAGTGAGAGCAAACAGTGGGAACACCCAGTTTTTTTTTTGTCAACGTCTTTAATTAACCCTTGCCAAGCTGCTTTCCCTAGTAATAAATTTGTATGCTTCTCTGTTCAACTCTTGAGGTGGGTGGCAGAAAGTACCGGGACACCTGTGGCCAGCTCCACAAGGGAGCTCAGTCACTTCCTTTCGAGTGGTTCCCAGTTTTCCATCTAAAACGTCACCTAAACTTTGCAGGGGAGATTGATGATGGTACAACCACACCTTCACAGTTGTTACTTAGGGAAACGCCAGAGAGGTTGGGCAATACTGGAGAGTCCTGTATAGTTGGAACTCATCCAGAACTTTAAATATGTTACGATCTGGGGAGTTTGACTCACAAGTGTGTTTCTCAGGAGAAAGAAGGTGGTGGATGGAGTTCATGGAAGAACTCAGGAGGAAACTCGGGCATGCTCAGATGTGATCTCTAGGAAAGATGTGATCTTTAGGAAAGATGGTTTAAGAGGTGAAACATACATTTAAGACGTGCCCACAGGGAGACAGTGAAGGGAAAGGCGATTCTTTGAATTTGTTCTCGGTTTAAGGAACCGACCATCTGAGACTGGGCAATTTACTATAAGGAGTGTGTGTTTAGGGTTATAGTTTTGGAGGCAGCTGTGCTGGCTAGTTTTTATGTCACCTTGACACCAGCTAGGGTCATCTGAAAGGAGGACTCTTAGTTGAGAAAATGCCTCCATAGTATTGGCCTGTAGACAAGTCTGCAGGGCACTGGTTCTCAGCCTTCCTAATGCTGCAACCCTTTAATACAGTTCCTCATGTTGCGGTGACCCCACCCATACAATTATTTCAGTGCTACTTCATAATCGTAACGCTGTTACTGTTGTGAATTGTAATGTAAATATCTGATATTCTTCTATGTGATCCCCAAGGGGAGGTCACAGCCCACAGGTTGAGAGCCACCGTTACAGGGCATTTTTCTTGATTCACAACTGTGTTTTCTTGATTCACAATGTGCTCAGCTCATTGTGGGCAGTGCCACCCTTGGGCTGGTAGTCCTGGGTGCTGCAAGAAGGCCAGCTGAGAATATCTCAAGGGGTACCCCAGCACCCCTTCACGGCCTCTGCATCAGCTCCTGCCTCCAGGTTCCTGCCCGAGTTTTTGCCATGACTTCCCCCAGAGATGGACTGCTGTGGAATTGTTATCTGAAGCATATGCTTTCCTTTGCAAGTTGCTTTTGGCCATGGTGCTTTTATCGCAGCAATAGAAACCTAACTAAAGACAGCTGGGAACTCCAGGATTGAACAGCCATGTCTGGTGAAAATCTTGTGTTGCTTCAGTTAGGACAGAAAGTGGGGGCACTCAAAAGAGAAAAGGGACAATTTTCTACCACACTTAGCCAGGAGAAAGGCATGGATCCATTGACTGAGCTTCCACTCCAATGACCCAGTCATCCTGAACCTACCAGTTGAGAATTAAATTTCTACCATAACACAGGAACTTTCAGAGGACAAAGCACAATGTTTCAAAGCACTTAGAAACATCAACTTCCGTGGCAAATATGCTGATAACAAAGTGAAAGGGGCAGATCTTTAAAGAGAGCCCTATGGTCATCTTGAAGGTGGATGTTACAAGAATATAAACATGAACCAGATGGAGAAGACCACAAGCCTGTAGTAGGGATGTGTGTGTGTGTGTGTGTGTGTGTGTGTGTGTGTGTGAGAGAGAGAGAGAGAGAGAGAGAGAGAGAGAGAGAGAGAGAGAGAGAAGTTCAGGTTAGCCTCAGCCTGCAAACTGCAAGGACTTTGGGCTATGCATAGGGCTCCAACCTCAGCTTATACTTGAACACCTGGTCATCACAAAACCCAGATAATATGACTACCTCTCAACCAGATGAAGAGAGGAAGGTGCAGAGACTTAAATTAATTTGCCCAGAGTCAGACAGTGAGTAAATGGCTAAGTGAGAGTTCCAAGCCCAACACCAGGGCTGCAGACTTGCTTTTGAACCATGGTGATTCCACTGCCTTCTGGTAAACTCAGCCATGTTGAGTTCTTCCGGGAGCTCTGAATCTTTGAGGCTCTGGAGTAGGTTTTGTTCCTCTTTGTAGCTGCAGCGTGTCCATCATTCTGTAGAGCCCACAGAGTCAAGCAGGAGAAGCAAGTCACCTATGTTATTTTGTTTGGGGATAACAGAGGGAAAGGGCCTTCTGTATTCTGGTGAGACAGGCAGACCACAGGCACCGGGAATTCAGAGACCTGGAAACCAGGCAGAAGAGTGCTGTCCAGTTTTGGGGAGAAACCAACCAGGTACAAGAGGTTTGTGACTTTTAGAAGAAAAGAAAGATTTATTTCAAACGTGTAGAACCACTAAGCATCATGGCCTTTCTCAGCTCCCTGCCTCTGAACTTCACCTATGTCTACTGGGACAGGTGAAGAAAGACCTCTACAAACGGGCATTGTCTTCTGAAAAGGAAAGATGTCATCTCCCATACTTACCAGAGGTTGCGTGAGCTACACAAATTACAAATCCCCAGGAGAGATTCTCCTAGGGAATGTGAAAGCCACCCCCCCAACACACACAAAGTTCCTGAAGGCAAAGAGCTGCCAAAGCTCTCGCTGGTGGCCTGGGGAGGTAGGAAGACAGCAGTGGGAGCATCCTGTCATCCCCCAGTTTGGAAGGAATTACAACTAAGGAGTCCCACAGAGGGAGCAGAGCCCAGAAGTCAGCTGCATTCCCAGGTAGAGTTAGGCATCATCCTAAGAGGTCACCTAAAATTGTACTGCCTCTGTTGAGGATATGTCCTCATGCAGGAATATATATATATATGTTTGTAAGAGCTGTAAATTGGAAGTGATGTAGAGATATAATGGAGAAGAGGTGTTCCTAAGGAATCTAAAATAGGGTTCCATAATTTTCCAGTATGTGTATACCAGCACATACTGAGAAAGAGTGCATGTATGTGTTTGTTTGTTTGTGTGTGTGTGTGCGTGTGTGTATGGAACTGGAAAAAAAAAAACCCACACTTACCAGAACAAGGCCAGGGCCCAATGGAATACTTAGCTAAGACAGTGGGCAAGGGGAAGGGCAGAAAGACAGAGCGCATCTGACTGGAATTGACTGATGGGTAGGAGAGGAAGGAGACCTTATGCTATGTGATAGAGCAAAGCTTTGCTTTGGGTGCTATTAGCCTTTATAACACGGAAGAGTGACCAGAGATCCAGAAGTATTGTCCAAAATGATAACATGAGCCGGTGCAAGGAGGGCTGACAGACTGGGTTAGGGTGGAGGGCGTGGTGGGAGAATCAACGCTATTTCCCCTTTGTTCCACCAAACACAGGCTATCCAGGGATCTGGACACAGAGAGGTGACAAGGGGGTCAGTGGGCGGGCAAGCATGTGGTGGAAAGCGTATGAAAACATAGCTGCATCTCCTCGATTCCCACTTTCCTTTCTCCACCCACGTCCTAACCAACCTGACCCTGCTTAGCTTCCAAGAGCAGACCCAGATTATGCTCCCTGAGGGTGGTAAGCACAGAGGCCATTTTTCTTGCTTTCTTAGAAAGCATTTTAATACTTTCGAAATCCAAGGGAACATGGATCATATTCCCCTAAAATGTTTTTAATTTCATACTTTCTTCAAATAGATTGCATTTTTTAATTAAACTATTTTGTAATGCTAGAGCTGCTGTACGGAGGCGGGCTCTTCCTGGTCTGAAAGTGCTCTTACTTGCAGCATGGCATGTGGAAGGTCGCTCTGCGGTCTTCCCTCTCCATGGAGCAGTGTGTGTAAGTGTGGGAAAGAAGGTCAGGACAAGCCCAGCACAGGAGTGAATGGGCTCAGCCTGAGATTGTGGGCTCGATGGCAGAGGGGGCTCATATCTGAGTTCTTAGCTGGGGTGTGTGGGTCCCCCAAGACAAGACAAGATAAGACCAATGGCTGAGAAGAGTTCAAGGATATAGTCTGAAACAAAGAGTTGGTCATCAGGACTGTGGAAGTGAGTTTAGATGGATCTTTAAATAAAGAGAGAAAGGAAAGAGGAAAGGAGGGAAGGAGGAAGGGAGGGAGGGAGGAAGGGAGGGAGAGAGGGAGGAAGGGGAGAGAGAAGGCAGGAAGAAGGAAAAAGGGGGAAGGAAGAGAGGGAAAGAAGGAGGAAGGCAAAAAGGGGGAAGGGAGGGAGGGAGAGAAGGAAAATGGGGAAGGAAGGGAGGGAGAGATGGATAGACAGAGGGAGGTAGAGAGAGGGAAGAACTGAAGGACGGAAGGAAGGAGGAAAGGACTTGGGACCGAGGGAGAAGGAAGAAGGAGAAGTGGCAAGGGGAAGGTGGGAAAGAAGGAAAGGAATGTGCTCTCAGTTAACCATCCCACTTTCCACCCCACAAATCTGGCCTCGCCTGCTCCTGTTCCTCTTATGGTGTGACAACCAATTATTAGCTACAGAACTCTGGTAAGGTTTAAACACTGTTGGGTTCTAAATCTGAACTGTTCCTCACTGGCTCAGTTTTGAACACTTGGCTCCCACTTGGTGACACTGTTTTGGAAGTTTCTGGAACCATTTCTGAAGATTAGCTGAAGGAAGTAGGCCAATGGGGACAGGTAAGTCCTTAGTGGTGTTTGTTACTCCTGACCACTTCCTGTTATAGTCCGCT
>PVIU01006716.1:0-98889 GCA_004026605.1 Ondatra zibethicus
GGGGGGTGAGTTAGAATGGCAGGGTTGGGGTGGGGTGTTAGAGTAGAGGGAGAAGTGAGGTAGACTGGGGGGGTAAGTGTGGGGTGGGAGCAGGAAGGGGTGAGTTCGAGCAGAGCAGGGGGTGAGTTGGAGCAGGGGAGGGTGAGTTAGAATAGAACAGGAGGTGACTTAAAACCCGAGCGAGATAGAGGATCAATTATGTACACAGAACGCATAATCCGGAAACGGGTATCTATTTTAAAGGGTAAAACACATCAGGATACAAAAATATTTATCATCAGCTTACCAAAATACTAAGATTTGATGTATAAAGTAAAAATGCTATTAAATGTTAATCACTTTTAAAAACAATAACAAAACTAGACCTCCCTCTGCACTGGCCATAACTAACAGATGCATGCTGAGAACACTGTCTGAGGCCCGGAGTTATCTGAATTTGAATTTAAGAGGCTTTAGCTGGCCGGCTGAGAAGGGTGAAGATGAATGAGGATGAGACCTCAATCTACACAGACCAACAAAAGCTGAGGGCCAAGGCTGTTGCTAAGGGGACCACTTTCTCAAGGGAGCAGGCAAGTTTCTCTGCCTCCTTCAGCCTCCGTTTTCTTACCTCTTGAATGGGGTTGATTAATGCCTGCTTTGTGGGCTTGGTATGAGGTCTAAGGGAAAAAATAGTTGGGAGGCAAACTGCGCAACCCACAGTGAGTAACAGAAAAGAGAGACCTATTTTCGTGCTGTGTCTAACTAGCCTCCCAGAGGAGAGCTTTTCACCTAATTATTGGCTCAGTCTTAAAAGCACAGTAAATCTCCTAACTTCTCCATGCTTCAGGTCTTTTTCCACCCATTAAGTAGTTAACCAACTAAAGCAGAAGGCACAAGCTCACAGCAGGCATGTGACAAGCCAGAAAGAAGGAAACTGGGCCCTTCCTTTCCAATGCTGGCTCCAAATCCAGGCTGCAGGGCACGGGAAACACTAGCGGGGTGGGCACTGTGCAATTCCGTGCGATTCTTGCTGAACACTTAGGAAATAGCACCTCATTGCTGAGGTTATTTGCCAGATATCCTGACAGCTGCTGGGCTCTGGCCAGCTGCTGCAGCTCAGCCACTGTCCATAAGAAACGCTCTACCCGACTTCTGCAAAGAGCCATGTGATTCAGTGAGCACTGGCCTTCACCACCTACTTTTCGAAGGTCCGATTTTGAGTTCACTTTGTGGCGCTGCCAGCAGAAAGATCTTTCAGCATCTGCCTATTGTCAGCACCTTCCTTTGCACTGTCTCAAAGGGCATTTTGTCCTTTACATGCATCTGTTTCCCAAGCCACAGCCAACCCTGCTACCGGTGGTGGCGATGGCGTGTCTTCCGGGACCCTCAGTCTCAGCAAAAGTTCCATCTTAGTGCAAAAATTAGAAAATAATTTTAGCACCACTGAGCACAAGTAAGTCTTTCCCTTGCTACCTAATTGTTGCTACTAGCAATGAGTTAGCTATTCTAACTATCTGAGGATTCATGAGCGTTGAGTAAGAGATTTTTATATCCTTCTACATCACAATGGTAGCAATCCTTCCTTTCTTAAAAGGAACCATAACAAAGAACCTAAACCAAAATGGAAAACCAATTCCTTAGAACAAGTTTCAATTTTAAAACTACTCTAAACTTATGTTATTACAAATGCTTATACTAAATAAAATTAGAACTTTAAATCTAGCAGGATAATTGTTTATCTATAATATTTCTTTAGGCCTCAGACCTTCTCTTATAGTTAAGTACTTATGCCATTTGCTTCCCCAAGAGCACATCTGGATTTCTACCTTTCTTTCTCTCTTTCTTTCTTTCGTTCTTTCTTTCTTTCTTCTTTCCTTCCTTCCTTCTTTCCTCTTCCTCCTCCTCCTCCTCTTCTTCTTCTTCTTCTTCTTCTTCTTCTTCTTCTTCTTCTTCTTCTTCTTCTTCTTCTTCTCCTTCTCCTTCTCCTTCTCCTTCTCCTTCTCCTTCTTCTTCTTCTTTTCAAGCCCTGCTGGCCTGAAGCTCCTAGAGATACACCCACTTCCGCTTCCCAGAGTTAAGGTTAAAGATGTGCACCACCATGCCTGGCCATCTGGAATTTTAGTCTGTTTGTTTGTGCATTGTTATAGCTGGAAAGAGGATTGAGTATACAATAGAGTCACACAATAGGTGACTCTACTATAGCATGCAGTTGAAAAACACTAGATGCCATTGGGGACTTTGGCTGGTTCCTTCCTGGTAATATGACCTGAGGCATGAACTTTAACCTAGCTGAGCCTCAGTGTCCACCCCTGTGATGCTGGATTAATGATTTGCTCTCACAGGTTACAGTGAAGATCACAGTAACTGCAGGGGAAGAGTTAGTAGGCAACTTTGGTAATGCTATGAGCCTTCATGCCTGGGCTGAGTGGCTTCTAGATTCTCCTGCCGTCAAAGAGTGAGCCACACCACAGTGAAAGCGGGAAGAAGATGCATGTGTTGGCTTGTAGAGGTGACTTCCTTTAGTTGGTGTCTAAATGGTAGCACGGGCTAGGAAAGTCAAAGAAAATGGAGAGGGTGCTAGCTATGCCCATGAAGAGTTAGGAAACATGCTAGGTGAGTCAGAGCAGCCAGAGCAGAAAACATGCCCGGGCTGCTACAACCAGATGGGAGACTTTCACTGAGACCTACTTAGGATTAGGAGCTTTGCTCTGATCTGCACAAGAGGAGGATATGGCAGATAAAAGCCAAAACCCTGCAGCTATGGATAAGAGGTCATGAAGAAATATGCCAAAGAGCTACCCACTCCTGACTGTTCAAGAACATCGTAGCCCTTCTGTCTGTGAGCATAGGACAGGAATCTAAGCTTACATGTGCCTGGATTTGGGTAGAGGTGGGGGTAAAGGCTCAGACTGAGTATACCCTCCTGTCCCAAGTCATGGCCAAGAGAAGACTGGGTAAGTGGCATGGGCAGATCTGAGCAGTACCTACATGGAAGGCATTAGAGAATTCTGAGCAGCAGCACAATAGAAACATGACTTCTGTCGGGCTGACAGTGGAATAGAGAGCTGGCAGAAGAGGGAGGAATGGGGCTAAGGAGGCAGCAAGTGACTAGCATCCTGGGTTGGGCTGTCAGATAAGCAATGGGACTATAAGTGAAAGCAGAGGAGCCAAAATCTTCAGAACATAGAATCCACCACATGCAACAGTATCTTTAATATACGTGTGCATGGATGAGGACCCGGGATAGAAGAGAGTAGAATACGGTTGGTCCCTTGTTCTAAGACAGGAAGCTTCAACAACTATGATATGGAGTAGGAAGAGGCAGACAGACTCTGATACACTCTGGCTCCAACTGACTGGTGGAAACCCATGTGGAACTGCCCAGAAAGCAGCTGGATAAAGGCCAAGGGCTTGGGGGAGTCACCTGGGAAGGACGCCCAAATGTGAGGGAACCCTCAGCACCTGGGGAGACTCTAAATCTATGGATGTCTTGAGACTGGCCGGAGAGGACATGAGTGAGACAAGAGGCTAAGGGCAGTCACAAGCAGCACCAAGACAAGACACCAGTGAGTTGGAGACGAAGAACCAAGAAACAGAGTAACAAGACCCCAGCGTTTAGTGCAAGGGGGTTGGAAGTAGCCAACTGCAGAAAGTCTAAGCCATATAAGGGACTAAGAAGTGGTTATTTTATCAACTTGAACGTCACCTCCTCTTAGAGAGGCTCCTTGTCTGGGGCCAGTTAGAGTCAACATCTCCTTTTCCATCCCTTCTCAAAACAGCTTCATTTATAACTGTTTATCTGTCTCCAAGTTAATTGGTTTCAGAACTGCCTCTCCAAATAGACTGTAAACTACAAGGGTGCTGGGACGGCCATGGTCCCTCCACATCCTACATGCTTGGCTCAGTGTGTGGCACTGGCACAGAAGTAGGTACCCAGACTTTCACGGTTGTGAGTTCACTGGAGGGGAAGCCAGGTTGCAGCGGGTTGAGATGTAAGTTGGAAGTTAGAGAACACAATCCAGAAGCTTGACTGTGAAGGTCAAAAGAGGACTTAGAAGCCAAAGAGAGGATGTATGAGGAAAGAGGGCTTGTGTGGCTTGCTAGCTTGTGGAAATGAAGAGATTTGCACGTGTCTGCAGCAGAAAAAGTGAAGCTGATAGAGCAGGATGGGAGGAAGGCAGGAACCAGGACCTGGCCAATGGCAGGAAGACATGGGTGGGTTCTGTGGGAGGCAGCACGGGGGCATGGCATATACTTGGCAACATGGTATGGTAAGGAGTAAACACTAGTCTCTGGTTTCTCTGTAACTTGAGAGGGAGGGAAGCTGAGGCTGGCTTAAAGGGAACAATGAAGTTTTGGATTTCCTGGCAGGAACGGGAAGAGGGCTGACTAGAAGGCAGAACGTGAGGGAGGGGCTCTTTCTCTTTGGAATCCTCAGCCCCAGCATAGCACCAGCCTCATCATGAATGCAGAAAGGAATGGAATGTTCTGTGCTGCGTAACGGTGGACCCCAATGCAAAAATGGCAGTGGAAGGAGAAGAGGAAACATGGTTTAAAACAAACAAATATAGTGATTGTTGCTTCTCTGTGTGTGACCAGATAGCTCTTGATGGATAGATAGATAGATGATAGATAGATAGATAGATAGATAGATAGATAGATAGATAGATAGATAGATAGACAGATAGACAGATAGACAGATAGACAAGGAGACAGACAGACAGACCAGGTAGTTTTCAAAGTAGAAGCTGGAATGCTAGAATGCTCTGGAAGGTGAGACTAAAACCCCGACTACTCTTGAGAACTCATCTGAGGCTGCTGGCCGGGTCCTGAGTTTTTCCAACAAGACCTCTTCACGCTGCCAGTTGGCCTCCCCGGCCTGGAAGCTGACTTCGGGAAAGGAGTGACTGGGGTTGGGGAAGCCATGGTTCTGTCAACCTCTGTTTCTCCATCCCATGAAGACCATAGCCTGACTGGCATGACTAATGACGGGGAAACCAGCGGAACGCATGGCTTTTAGAATAGCCAAGGAAGACAGTGTGCCCGAGTCAGCGTTTCTATTTCTACCAAACACGTCTTCTGTTCTTTTTTCTTTTTCGAGAAAGGGTTTCTCTGTAGCTTTGGTGCCTGTCCTGGAACTCACTCTTGTAGACCAGTTTGGCCTCGAACTCACAGAGATCCATCTGCCTCTGCCTCCTGAGTGCTGGGATTAAAGGCATGTGTCACCACCGCCCAGCCTTCCGTTCTTATTATAAACATTTTGTAACATGTATCTGATTCTCCTAAGCTGAAATTCACAGACATTGCCTATTAATATTGATAATTAAACATACATATTATCTTAGCAATCGTGAAGGTGATGAGCTAAAAGAAATCACATAGTAAAGCCATGTTTCATGGCAGACTTGCTTGATTAGTGGGTGACATTACAGACCTGCTTTACGCTGTTCCCATATATAAAGAACATGCTTGCATTGGGGGGATTATGATGATAATATATGAACATACAGGTGAGACCCCCAAAAAAGGTGGGGTAGATATCTGTGAACTGGCTCACATCTAACAGATTATTTGGCATTTCTGTCCATTAAAGCAACAGTAAAGCTGCTCAGTGGGCATCACAACAAGGACTGACCTGTAGTTTTGCAAAGTAAAGGCAGCAGCCTCTCTTGTCCAAGTCCCTCATCTGTGTAGTAGGAACCCCGAGCCGTCTGCTTGCTCAGCAACTGTTGGAAGCAGCAGTGGCCCATGTTCTTGTGCAGAGGCCAAGAGCATCCAAGGCTCTTCGTGTCATTTCCTGCTCAGATATCCAGGTCAGCTGTGCCAAAGGATCTCACAACTAGCATATCAGATTTAACAAATAAAAATACAGTCTTCCTAGTTAAACTCAGATTTCAGGTGAACTATGAATTCTGAGCTTTATTATAAAATAATTTATAAATAAAAAACATCACACACTGAAATTAGCCACACCCAGAGAATGTACACCTTAGTGAGCTTCTATACTGCAACCATTCTGGAGCTGGGGAGCTTCACTTTGGATTGTACACTTTTTTTCTGAACATAGAATATATTTTATGTACTTATTCACTACCAAAAACAAAAAAATCCATGACAGAATTAGAACTAGAAAACAATTAGCTTTATAACCTCTTTTATAATTTGTATTCATTGCCTGAATTCAGTGAGACTTTTTAAGGTATGTTCAGAATATTGCATGAGCTCTATTTTATATTTAAAAATTATTTGTTGCTTACCTAATATTTGAATTTGACTGGGCATCCTGGATGTTACCTGTCAATCTTATTCGAAATAACAGTCAATCCTCTCCCCCAAAAAGAGAGACAATATTTGACAAATGGTCATTCTTCAGCATTTGAGGAAAACACCCCTCATGCCCATAATATTTTTGTCAACAATTCATATATAGGGCTTAGTTTGTAGTTCATGAGTTAAAGTCTCCATTGTCCTAATGCTGGGGAGAAATGTCTGCTTTGGAAGCCAAGCCCAGGGATACAAATATGATCATATAGGTAGTGATTGAGGCACTATCCCACACACAACCCGGGCCCTTTGCTAAACTCTGGATACACCTAGTCATGTCTGTCCAATCAGTGGGCAAAAGCACCAAGCCAATAGGACAGACAGATATCATGGGGCAGCATGGTACAAGTTCATAACTCTAGTTCTGAGAATGTGGTTCCCAGAACAGTAGCTGTAGCAGATTTTATAAGTATAACATCTTGATTGCTACCCAACTTCCTAAATCAGGAGGTTTAATAGTGGTACCCTAAACTTCTGTGTTTGCCATGATATATGAAGTGATAGGTTGATAAACACTGTGGTAGACTGTTGACCTGCTGCCTGGCCTGGAATTTTATCTGTATGTCACGGGAAGAGGGGCAGGATGGAGAGGGGGCGTGTTATCACAGATTGCTCATAACTGGCAACATGACTGTGGCCTGGGGGCAGAGGTGACACCATGGAGGAGATGGTGTGGCTTCAATCCAGTGAGAGTCCAGAAAGAACAGCAGCTCTCTGGCACCTTCTGTGCTGCTGAGCTAGACCACTGCAAATGCCACCTGGGACAGTCATTTAGTCTGCCACAAAGACCAGGAGCCTTACAGTAAAGAGGGTGCAATCACACTCAAGTCACCTTCTGGTCACTAGGAATCCTAAAAAGGAATAGCATTTAAAAAAAAAAAATCTGTTCTTCCGATCACACAAGAGTTCACTGAGGAAGTAGCCAACCCTGGATGAGACACTGGTAGAACTGACCAAGCTACTAGCAACGGGGCAGGAGCTGGGAACGTTAGGGATGCTGTCATTTGTATAATCCTGTTGGTCTGAGGAAGCCTGAGTTCTGGGAGAAAAAGAAATGTGTATTAGTGTGGGCATAGCACAGAAAATGTCAATGCATGCCCTCGTGTACTTGACTCTGTGGTATCCACACCACACAGAGAATGTTTTGGCCTGTACTTAAAAGCAAGAGAGCTGCAGCCCCCTACACACACACACACACACACACACACACACACACACACACACACACACACACACGGTCCTCCTTGGCACACTGTAGTGGGCAATGCTGAAGGCTTCCTGGCTGAGAATGAAAGCCTGCTAACCAAGCATCAATCAAACCCAAAGCCTCCCCTCCCAATTATCCCATCAACTTCAGCCCCAGGAAAATAAACAAGCCACGCAAAAGCTTCTAGAAGCGGTCGTCCTAGCCAGGACCACCTCGTCTACAGTGGTCTGGCAATTTGGGGTTTCCCTGTGCTATCACCACAGGAGCTCACATTTCTGACCACCCTTCCTGTGGTTGGGCTAGTCCCTCTCTTTGAGGATGGTAATTTCTGAACACTGGCACCTCCATTTTCTTTCCTCCTTCTTTAGTGCCGAGAAAACTTAAAGGCTCTTAAGTCTAAGTCATTGCCCTCTTGAGCTTCTGAACAAAGAGTTGGGCTGGCTCTTGGGAGGGCTTCCAGGAAGCAGGTTTTAGGCTGACTTGGCTGGTGCCCACACGACATTTGCTCCTCTGTAAAGCTGTCTCCTTGGATTGACAGGTCAGCCCTCATGTGACAGCTGTATCTGGGCATTTTCTCAAATGTGTTTCTAAAAATAACTTTTGGTAGGTTATTGTTCTGGTGACAGCTCCACCTCAGCCCCTGGCCTCCATATATCCAAAGAGTCTGGAATGTTCTGGTGGAAGCTTCACCCCAAGCACCCTCCCCCATCTCTCTCTCTCTCTCTCTCCAAACCCTGCATCATCTCAGAAAGCCCACCAAACACAGCTCCACCCCAGAGATGCTCAAGACCACTCCCACAAGGTATTTATACTGCCCCCCAGAAAACAGACATGTGTTTTTTTCGTCTCTCTTCCCTGTCTCCTATCTGGGGGGGTTGGAAAAATCAGCCAGGAACGTTTTACCCATGAAACCTGGGCTTTTTCTAATTTGGCTTGATTTGGTCTGATTTGGATTGCTGCATCAGTGGAGAGGCTTATTGGGGTGCAGAAACTTCAGTTATATTAAAATGAACATTATTATCCAAATGTACTCTGGATGGTCTTATACTAATTTACCTCTGGCACTATTAGGATGAAACCACTCATTGGCACAGGTCCTGGAAAGTGTCACTTCCCCAGGGCATCAAGAGATCAGTCCTTGTGAGACAAGGTTGCCACAATTCTTGTTAGTGGCTTGGTGCCTGCTCTTCCATGTCTATTGTGGCTTTGTGCCACTGGGTCCTGTAAGACAAACCTTGTCTTGCTTGCTATCTTTTGTAGCTGAGTTTCCTGTGACAGGGAGGAAGAAAGTCAAAGGATGAAAATATTTTTCAGTGTCAGGATCTGCCTGGAGAACCATCCCACAGGTCTGCAGCATGAAAGGCTAATTTCATTCCAGGAAGCCCTGTCATAGAAGGGAGCCTTCAGCGCCTGTCTCTCAGTCACCGGCGAGTGGTGCGAGAAGGGGACTCCAGGCAGAAGAACCAGCGGGGAGAACGAAGGATTTCCAAATGCAAAGAATCGGAACTACAGTGTGCAGAGGAGGCCCCTGCCCAGGCAGCCTTCTGTACTTACACACACAGCCCTGTCTGTCCCACCCCCACCCCACTCCTGTGGGCTGCAAAATGTGGTGCCATCCAGGTCCTTTCACCTAGGGATAGACTGCTTTAGTTCTCCAGCCTTTAAACTAGGATCAGGTGTTTCCTGTCTAGGTCAAAATCCAGGGTAACAAAGGCTTCTTTGGTGTTCTGGAAAAGGAGAGCTGTTGGCATGGCTCGCCCATCTCCTTGCTGAGGGACCCTGCTCCATCTTGTCTCTCCTTCCTTCCTTTCCTTGTACTGTGTGATAAACAGACCATGCAGTATCTTCCGCTTCCCCTCGAATGAGCTCTCTTATCCCCCATATCCATGTCACGGACATTCAATTCTGAACTTTCCAACAGTAATTTTTTTTAAGATACACACAAACACAGAGAAAGAGGGGTGGGGTGGGGGAGAACTTTCCTTGGAAGAAAAGATAATGGAAATACACAGAGTCATTGTTGGCAGTGTCCATCTGTGGGTGCCTCCCAGAAAGGTGACCCGACATCATGATATTTTTCATTACCTACAGGAAAGGAACACAGGATAGAGGTGGGGTAAGCTGAGTCCTTCATTCTGAGACATTGGCTAATAAGGTGCTCCTTAACTGCATACCTTTGGCCCGACACCAATGGCGATAATGTGAGATAATGAACTGGGTCGCCTCATTAACGGGAACCATATTTCACTCATTTGTGATCTCAGGTAACCTGGTGCTGAGATACACAGCATCCTCTGTTTTAGCCTAGTGGAATAGTTCTCAGGGGACTTGATTTTGTAAATAAAGAAGTGAACTCCCATCCCAGAACTTTCTACAATTGCTGTCCCTTAGGCTGCTGCTTGACAGACAGCGCCTGGGCTCTGGAGTCACACAGGTCTGGCTTCCAGGCCTGGTGGCACAGCTCGCTGACTGGGTATGGAAAGTCACTGACCTCGTTAAGAGAAAGTCACTTTTCTGCCCATAAACTAGAGCCAGTAATAGTCATCTTGTGAGGATCTGATCGCCCAATTTGCATTAACTCCCAGCCATTCAGCAGCCATTGCCTTTCTCAAGCTTTATTTGGGTTTGTTTATCTGTTCTGTGTTATCTGCTTCTCTGCTCTCTTCTGTTAACTCCAACTTTGTCAGTGAACAATGAACAGGCAGGACGCTGGGTGAATAGGAGGAGTTTACACATAACCGCTCAGGTTAAGAGAGGGATGGGGTCCTTCCTGAATCTCATAGTAATTATGCTCCTTTCCAGCTCGGGCAGCTGGCTCCTGACTCTGCTTCCAAGCCAGACCTGTCTGCTCAACACCAAATCCAATGGACCACGTGATGCTAGTGGCTTCTCAGCTCGATGTCTAGCTGGCTTCTCAAGCTACAGTGTCACAGAAGAAGGACCTGATCTTCCCATGATACCCTCCCCTTCCCATCTAAGTCAGCAGCAATGGGGAGTTCTCGCCACTGCTCAGGCCTGACCCTCAGCAGCAGCCACAAATCGTGCAGGCCGTTGTCTAACACCATTAAGGTCATTTTCCTGGCCCTTCACCATTGCTCCTGGTAGAGTCTCTCATTTTCCCATGACTGCTCCCCATGCCTCAGAACCACAGGCAAAGAAGCCTGATGGTCTAGTACATTCCAAATAGCTTCCTAGTTGATTCACAATAAAAATCAAAATGATAGCAAACAGTCCTCATTTGTTCTGGCCCTCTTGACAACTAGCTGGGTTCCAACGGCCACTGGAGGCCTGGCCATGTCTCAAAGTTATCGAGTATATTCAGGGCCTTCCTGTTATACTAGGGAATCCATTTGCAGGCATCTCCATAGCTCTTGACCTCCTCTCTGCAGGTCCACACCCAACACACTGAGTGTTCGATAAGACCTACTGAGCCAGCTGCTTCATCACAGCCCTGCTTCATCCATAGAGACCCTGCTTAATTATTTTTCACATGCCCTTATCACCTTGTAGATGCCATTTGCCTCCTGTTTATTGAGTGTTAACACCATAGGGCCAGGGTTATTTTGATGGATGATACAAGGGAGTCCACTGGTTCTATAGAACCCAGCGGTATAGGGAACTGCACATAGGCTCCTAAAAGCCCTCCTGTGAGGATACATCTCAACTGCCCTCTACGATGGAAAGGTAGAGAATAGGACAACCTCTCTAGTGATTAACTCATTGTGCGGTGGCTGTGACTGTCATTCTCTGCTTTTTGTCCTTGGCAATATTAAACGGTACATCGACAATTCAACTTTAAAGTATAATAAATGATATATATGTTTAAAGATGATTCTTTCTGCTCCATGGCCTTATATTTAATGAAACAGTCCAGGTAGCCAATACCCTATGCCTCAGAATTGCTGTTCATTTACAATAACCCGGCTGTGCAGTATGCAAGCACCGTCATACATAGAGGCCGAAAGACACTGGCTGCCCTCCTCCATCACTCTCTGTCTTATTCCTTTGAGACAGAGCCTCACGCCATTTTTTTTTTATTTACACTGGCTGACCAGCCTGCCCCAGCAATCCTCCTGTCTCAGTGCCCCTACAACACTGGAGTTACAGATACGCATAGAGATGCCCAGCCTTTTACACAAGTGCTATGGGGTCTGAACTCGGGTCCTCTTGCCTGCAGAGCAAGCACCTTTACCCCTGAGCCATCTCCATTGCCTTCGGTCCTAGTAGGAGCTAGGCCTATCTGTAATGCACACTGCTAGAGGCAACGACAGGAGCATTTGTCTAGTTCAGCTTTTAACTTGAGTCCATCTCATATTTTTTGAAAGCTAGACGAGAATAAACAGCTGCAGGCATGTCTCAGAGTTTTCCCGAATCTGTACAAAGTATAAAGCCTCGATCAGGAAGCCCATTCCTGAGAAGTCTGGTTAATGTTTCTGGTTTCTCTAGAAATAAGTACCTTGATTCCAGAAACCTGGTGGCTTCCTCATCCATACCAGATGGTCCCAGTTATCTGTACACAAGCAACAGGCTTTCCTAGAGGGAAAACCTTCCTTCCAGGGCCCTGTCATGTATTCCAGGGAGCAGAGCTAATTTATTTGGAAGAAGTCTTCCCTGGTTATAGCAAAACCAGCAGGGGCCAGAGGGCTTGAAACAGGAATTAGTTACGCCACTGCCAGAGAGACACTAAGAAAGATTCTCTCCCTGGAAGTCCACGAGACAGTAATCTTATTAATGATCTGCTCTACCAGCCACTGTTTGCCCAAAGATTTACAGCTTTTATAACACATTCTTTTCCTGTAAAATCACATACTGAAAACGTGAAGAAAATTTCAATGAACAAATAATAAATTACAAAACGCACAGGTAACGTCTCTCAGGTCAAGCCATAGAAGAGCGCTAGACTCCAGGAGTGTCCACAGTTCCTCCCCGGTGTCCTGACTCACAGTGTCCATGCACACGTCTCTAAAAATTTTCCTTGATTTTGAACTTTGTATGAGTTAAATCACACTCCATAGGTCTTCTTGAACTTGGCCCACTTTGTGGAGTACAGTGAGAAGTCCCCAACATTGGCCGTAGCGTGACGGAATGTCCTCATTACTGTCTAGCGTCAGGATGAGCTATGAAGGTGAACATAGCACAGTTGGTGCACTCTGGTGGATGACTGCTGACTGCTTCAGGCACTGGTGACGAGGAGCAGTGCCCCAGTGAACATCCACACACGTCTGTCGATCTGGGTCTTTGTACCTTTGTCTCCCTCACACTTGTGGTTCCCTAGGAGGGGGACTGCTGGGGTGCACGCAGGTGTGTATGCGACCCTCTCTAAGGCAGTGCACTCTCCAGAGTGATTCCAGCCACTCCCACTTTCCAGCAGCAATGGAGGAGCTCACTGCTGTCCACCTCCCTCAGCAGTGTTCAGCAGGCTGTGCCACTTCTGCGCAAGGAGCTCCGTGTGCTCTCCATTTTGTTTGTGTTTCTCGAAAAGTACTGCTGTAAGAACTGAGTACTGTTTTCCCAAGAGTCGGTGGGTGCAGAGAAGCAGACTTGGTTAGAAACTGTATTGAATTATCATAGATGCATATCGAGATGCACACTGCCACCAAGAAAGCTGTGTAGAAGGCTGGGATGGCACCACACACCTTTGTCTGCAAGGTAACTATGGACTGAAGACTCAGCTGTTAGATTTCTGCATTCCTCTTCCTCATGCCAAGTGATCTAAAGGTCATGAGATCCCTAGAAGGATCCATGAATGTTCATTGAGGATGAGAAAATCACCAGATTTCATTGATTCCCTCGGGAAAGCGGCGTGCAACCTGCCACTGGCCGTCTATAGTGAGTGACATGAGACTGCCGGCGTTTCTACCACAGCGTCAAAGAGCATGACCGGAGTGTGATGGTGGCTCTTTAGATGTTTAAAAAAAAAGCTGGGGACATTCAGGAGACCACTCGGGAGTTCACAGAGAGCACTGACCATGAAGTTGAATGAGCAAGCACTATGCTTCAAATATTCTAAAGTAAGGACAGCACTGTCATTGATCGAGCAGGTACACATTGAGGGACCTGGTATTAAGCAATTCCTGAACAGATTTCACTTTGCCGATTGACTTGGGCCTACGCTGCTCCTTCATTTTCCCCTCCTGGTTTCATCTGGCTTACTTACACTTCATGACCTGAATTCCTTGGAAGTTTCTTTAGTGCCTGCTCTGCACCCAGAGTCCATGCTGAGGGTAATTCTGTATGGTTCCCTCAAACCCCTGCATCCTCTGTCTTCGAATTTAGCACATCACACATTGTCCTTTTCTGTTTCTGTAGCAGATTGCAGTTTTCAAGGAGACTGTTGTGCATTTGCAAGTGTAAGTCAGCTTTCCCTCAGCAAATCGATGGCAGATTAGTTTGGACAGAGGGTAGATGGAAGATAGAGTGATACATAAATAAAGAATAGGTGTAATGAATGCCATCCATTTAGTGGGAAATTAAGGTAAGCTAGGAACCTGGTCAGCCTGAACTCCGGGCTAGTGTGGCTGGCCAGGGCCATACTATGCAGACCATCAGTAGCCTTCCTCTGCCCCCTGTGAGTGAAAGCCACCATGCTTTGTGCTGGGAGCCCCTTCCCTAGCTGCCCTAGCTCTGTAAGACCCTCCATCCCATGCCCCCTTTCACACAGGAGGAATGCTCAGCCAGTAGAGCCTTGCCCATGTCTCACACCAGAAAGTCCAGACTTTGCGGAGCTTTCAGGGCTGTCCTACCCATGCTCTATCCTTTGCTCTGCGCTAATCCGCTCCCCACAGTTCGCCTTCTGCAGAGACCAGTATGAGCAGAGCGTGGCGCACATTTCAGAATCGCAGGTGGAATTATCATCAGATTATTTATGGTCATCGGCTAATAATTCTAGGACAAATGTATCATCCAAGCAATCATACATGTTACCTGATAGTACACTGAAAACATGTAAGGAGCTGCCCTGGAGCCTGGAGGTCTACCTTCATACAAACCCTCACCGCTCCTCAGCACGTGTGTAACCTGGGCGGGTTTTTCCACCTTCCCTGGCCTCTGGGCCTCATTTTGCAATCAGGTGTGACAATGGTATGTCTGTCTGGGGTTGTGTAAGGACTGGGTGAAGAAACATGCACAGAGTGGCAGGCTCTGGCGCACGTGTAAGCTCGTTAAATGTGGGTGGACTCCCCATGATGCTTTTGATGCCAGCGGTGGAAAATCGTGATTCAACGCCAACGCACTTCACTGCAGCAAGTCCTGTGTGGGTCAGGGAGATGGTGCTCAGGGACTCCACAGTGAATTCAGAGTTAGTTCCTGAGCGGAGCTTCGGCTCCACCTTGACACCTCCCACATCTCCTCCACACGCACTCCCCCTCCATCTTGACACCTCCCACATCCGAGATCTCCTCCCCACGCACCCCCGAGTTTAGTTTCCTCCTGACAGCCTCTGAATGCTCCCAGACTTTAATCTAAAATCTGATGGCACCAGAAGCCAGAAAAGATGTTTTTACATAGCCGAGCCACTGCCATTTATAATGGAACACTCGGAGCTGATTTGAGAGTGGCTGAGGCTCCGCAAGACCCTTTGAAGCCTCCATTCTGCCTGTCTAGTTTCCTCCAGCCAGGCACTCGGAGCCAGACTTAGAAATGTCAGGAACTCTCTGTTGAGCCTGCTTACTTTCCCCCCCTCCTCAGATCCCCTGGCTCTCAGATCTCACCTGGGACAACCTGTCCTGGCCAGCTCCTGACTTCCTCTGTAGCCCCAACCAATTTCTGGCTTGATACCATTCTGCAGTCCTGAGGTGGAACCAGATAGACTGAGCTTCTAAGCTGCAGAGATGTGGGTTAACATCTTTTAAAGTAGTTCTCACATGAAAAATTGATAATGGTAGAAATTTTGGTCAGTGGGACAACTCGGGGAAATTAATTAGCAACATTTTAGCAAAAATAACTGCTTTTTTCCCTCTTGTAAGTCTTTGTTTTTTCTCTTAGCTCTTCAAACACAAAATCTCAAATGGGAAAAATTGGAAGACCCCAAGTCTAATAAAAACAGGAAAGTAAAAAACAGCCTTCAAGGCTGGGTGTGGTGGTGCGTGCCTTTAATTCCAGCACTAAGGAGGCAGAGGCAGGAGGATCTCTGTGACTTCGAGGCCAGCCTGGTCTACAAAGTGAGTTCCAGGACAGCCAGGACCAAATCCTGTCTTGAAAAATTATTTATATTAAAACTAAACAAACAAACAAACAAAAACCAAAACCCAACAAACAAAACTCCATCCTACACTAATGAGAGAGTTCTAGACTTCTCAGCTTTTCCACCTAAGGAATTCAACATGGATTTCTTACGTCCACAGATACATTTCTTCATAGATTCTAATGTTACAGCTTTCCATCCTGTGACTTCCCATGATGCATTTCAGAAAGCCCCAGGCACAGGAAGCATTTAGTCATGACAAACAGTGTCTTGCTGAAGGCTATACAGATGTGCGCTCAGGTCTGTTCTTCCATCTCACTGAGTGGATAGGGATGTGTACATTCACCTGTATGCATAAAGAACATTGCTCTTAACATTTGTTTTGTGCATCTTGAAAGGAAACAGGGCACACACACACACACACACACACACACACACACACACACACACTCTCGGTACCACAGACTTGATATCCGTGAGGCAATGTGACTAACCACGAGGCATCCTAGAAATGGAGCTGGCTTATGGGGATTGCTTGTTAGAGCAGTTACTCAGAATGCAAATTAAAACAGGGATTCATCTGTGACCTCCTGCTCCCCATGTTCACAGCAGACCAAGATGGATTGAGTCCCACTTCATCTTGGTGAGCAGGTTGCTGTGACTTCCAAGCATCTGTTTTCTAGTTTCAGGTCTAAGAGTCCTTCTAGGGACTCAGGCTGTCTACAGCCCATGCTCATAGCTGGTGCTCTTTTCCTGTAGACATTCCAATGAGCAAGCTAACTGGGTACCCTTGAATAATTTTTAACCTTGCAGTACAAGCCGTAAGTTTTTGTCAGAGGCTGGACGGATTGATCTGGAATATAGAGTTTATTTATTGAGTTCCCTAATGGACAGGGTTATGTTACCATTGGTGATGATGTCTGGCCATGCAGGAAATGCACAATTTCTTGAAGCTGAGGCTTAAGTTGGGGCTTTGATACTGTGATTGTATTGAGTGGTGATTTTCCATAGCAGCAAAAGGCTTTGAAGATACAACGTTGGCAGGAGCCCTAATGTTCTACCACTGGGGAGGCAAGGTGAAGCCTCCACCGCAAGGATTAGCCTTCTTTACCCTCCTAAAGCTATCTCTTAAAAGCTACCTCATGTCCTTCATCTTTTGCAAATCTCCCTTGTCTGTGGGGAGTAGATGAAGTACTGGGCGAATGTGTATAACGTGAGCACAGCCGTGTTAAGGACCCAATGCCTCAGACCCATGGGAATGACAAAGACTTCCTCAGGGTACAGACGCTGACACTGTGTGCAGAGAGTATCCGTCACAGCCTTCTCCTCCCTGATGACTGCAGCCTGAGACTGTCCCCTGCAAATACCTCCCACCAACTAGCTAGCCTGCCTCCTAGTTCTGTTGTCTACCGTACGCCCACCTCCTCAGCCAGCTGTAGAGAATAAATGTGGCAAGATTTCTGGGCTTCTGCTATGTTGTTCATCAGAGCACACAGCCCACTTAACCCCCGATTTTCTGTACATTTGCCTGGCATTGCTTCAGTTTCCCATTGCTCCTGTCAGGGCAATTCCAAAGCTGGGAAATCATGGCATTTGACCTCTTTTGCCACCTCAGTGTCCATGTCAGATCATCATAGCAAAAACTTTGACACTTAGCTGTAGACTGCTTTGTCAGCTGCTGCCTTGTGTGCGTGTAGTTAGCAGCTCTGCAGAGGCTATCTGAGGTGAGGTCATGCACACTTCTGCCTCCAGAAGATTCAGTTCAAGTACAGAGCAACTGGATCTCTGGGAAAATTCAAAACAGAACTGAATTGCCCCTTCTCATGCTCCATCCTGCGGACAAGACACTGTGGGTGCGATTATGTCGGGTCACCCCTGAGGCTGCTGAATGAGGAAGAAAACACCATTGGTGATCTACCACATACGCCATGTGTCACTCTGCTGTTCTTGTCCTCTCCCCAGGTGCTTAGTAGTGCCCTCCCACAGAGTAGATGTGAAATACCACGTGAAGCATAATCGATATAAGATGGGGCTGGAGAACTCCGGCCTGAGCACTTGCGAAAGTCGTCCAGCACAGCGGGTTGTTTGTGGTGGGATTAACAAAAAGAAGGAAATGGTTGCTGTTATGATAGAGTGCTGTTATGATAGAATTGAGCAGACATGACTCATTTAGGCCTTGATGTACATATGCTGGTGACTGTAACCACAGGTACCACCCTGGCTGTTGGGTCTACTGCGTGGTGCCCAGGAGGAAGGGCTATTGTCTTCCCATTCAGTCTATGTCCAGCTTCCAAACCACTGTACACTATTCACCCACCAGGCAGAAAAGAAATGGATCTTTAAAGTAGTGTTAAATCTGCTCTCTGTAGTATATTTCTTGACTACACAGTCACTGGTGCTGATCCCTGGACGCGTGGCAGGCACCTCTGTGGACACTGACTGAATGATTGATACACAAAGGAAGCTGCTCCAGAAGACAAAGAAGATGCTAAAGTCAGAGCTCTTGCCTTCTGTATCCTCTGAGTGCTTCTCAGTGAATGCCACAAATTACAAGTACCAAAAAATCTCAAGCTAGGACTAGATTCACATCAGAATCTTCATAATATCGATGATTATGATGAAGACAGTTAGGGGGCTTTGGAGACTAACTATTGTCTTAGAGAAGTTCTGGCCCAGAAACGCTGTGTGCCGTTCAAGGTGACACAGATTTCCAACGCATCCAAGTTTCAGCCCTTTATATAAAAAGCTACAAGTATTCCTCAGTGACAGATACCACATAAACTGCATTGTTCAGTAAAATCAGATGTCAAAACTCATCACAGCACTAGACTTTAAGTATTTAATTCATCAAATAATATGGAAAACCTTAAGAATTTCCCAGGGATTTTTTTTCATGAGACAACACCCAAAAAGGAAAAGAATCTACAAGCTAAAATTTTAAAACCACATAATACCTTCTCTGAATGGTATTCTCTGAACTGCTTTCTGGGAGAACCACAATGCAGGTAGAAAATCTCCCATATAAGGTGCAGCATCTACCTGCCGCATTTAATGTGCACCAGAAAACGGCAAGCATCCCAGCTTCAGGATGGCAGGCTACCATCGTGTACATAGGCATGAAAACATTTTGTGCACCAAGGGAAATTATATGAGCAATATCAACACAGGATGATTTCACAGCTGCATTGAGTTAATTAAATGTTGTTTTTTTTTTTTTTTTTACTTTGCAAAGTGTGTTTGGGTTATTCATTCAAAACACATTAATTGAGCCTTGGTGTGAGCAAAGCACAGGATTGGCAGATGCGGAAGCGGCCTGCAAGCTGAGGCTCTCAGTCTTGCAGGGGAGAAAAACAGGCTTAGAACTCAAACACAACTGACTGATGTTGTGTGGTATTTTGCATTCTGTTAATAAAGTTTGTTTTGAATAAAGTGGCAGAGCAAGCCACTAGCTGACCAAAATTAACCTTAGTGGTTTTAGAGGACAGATAGAGAGACAGGAAGCAGTAAGGCGGGGCTTACAGAGGATCTCGGCCTTTTTGGATGGAGGACCGGAAGAGGCAGATCACTGGGGGCTTCTCCACAGCTTCTCTGATCATTCAGGTTCTTACCCCGATACCTGACTTCCTATTTTTTATTGATAAAGAATAATGAACTAAACGCTTCAGACTGGTATAAGGAAAAGGAAAGGGAAGTCAGATTGCAAGTGAGGCTTGATCAAAAGGTCAGCCACATTACCAAATTCTCTCTCTCTCTCCAATAGATCCAAGCATTTTCCCTTCAGATGCTGCCACTGGTGTAAGAGTCACCTTCATCTCACACAGTCCAGGAAAGGGGAGTCACTGCGTTGTCTTAGTAAGCGGGAACTTTACTTCGTTGGAAGCAGCATGAATAAATGCTCACATCTGGAGTCCTCTAAGCCAAGTAAAATGGGGATAGCTCCATCCAAAGCAACCAGCAAATATCCCTGTAGCAAGTACCCAAAGGGAAGCTCCTTCAAGGATGATGTTTTGACTGGACAGCCTGTAATGGCAGGTAGCACAATGAAGGCATTGACTTTGACAGAGCCCTAGTGTCCAGTTGGAGCATCCATTCGGCAGGGAGGGTCACCATGTGACTCAGGTCATGTTTCACTCTAAGTCAGTGGTCCTGAACCTTCCTAATGCTGGGACCCTTTAATATAGTTAATATAGTTGTGGTGACCTCAACCATAAAATTATTTCATTGCTACTTCATAACTGTAATTTTGCTACTGTTACGAATTGTAATGTAAATATCTGATATGCAGAATGCCTGACATGTGTCCCCAAAGGGGTCGTAATCCATAGGTTGAAAAGCACTGCTCTAAGAAAACTGATAGAGTCAAGGAACTGAGAAGCAAGCTGGCTCTGTGAAATACAGGAAAATCAAATTTGGAGGCTATGGCCTCACCGGAATCCATCAATGGCAGTCCTGGAGCACCTGCATTGGCTCCAGGCCCTTCTGGACACACTGTGGCATATCTGTAGTGTCAGCACCGAGATTTATTAGGAGGTGAGAGAAGGTCTCATGCTGTTGTAACTGCGGCATGGCTGGAGATGGGAGTTGTCCTCTAATCCTCTTAGATGTTATTGTAAGTGATGCTAACATCCAGGTGTTTCGCACATTGCTAAGCCAGTGAGTTTGAGCGTCCTGGGATAACATCTGTGGCCTCGGTTTCTCTTCTCTATAACACAGTCATAGCAATCCTTACTGTTAATATGTAGGGAAGAATCAGAGGCCACTCCACCCCCAACTCCCTTTACACATGACCTCGTGGCTCTGCTGTTCCCTGGAGGCTGGCTGGCCATCATCCAGGACTGGCAATATTATGCTGATGGTATCTACTATGGTTTACCGGTTTCCTGCTTCCTGGATAGCCCCTGGTTCTAAAGTATAAAAGGCAGAGGCCTTTGTGTGGAGCAAAAGCAGTTAGGAATTTTTCAAACAATGAGCAGGAGAAATCTCCTGGGACTCCAGGCCTGCTTCTTTCACAGGGGTCCCTGCTCCCAGGTATGAATGCACCTGCCACCTGCACACAGTCCTTCAGTGTGCCTGGGCTGTAGGACCTCTGGGTTGAATTTGACCTCTGTTTGTAAGACACACACCCCTATGCAATTTCATACCAGTTAGCTTCTTTACTCATGGAAGATATGAGGGTAATGATAGGGTTGCCAGGTGAGCACAGGACTATGTTTGATGATAAGCATTTTATTCTTAGCATGTCAGACTAGTGGATGATAACTTCATTTGCTGGCGCCATCTTCATTACTCTATTTTGAAGGTTCGGCCTGAAAAAATGATACTCTCTTTTAAAACATGAAATGTCTAATAAAATTAAAAGTATTTAGTGCCGATGCTTTTCAAAGTCAGCTAGTTGGGAGACCGGGGCTTGCTTTGAAATACGGGTGATGGGTCGCTGGTTCAATTGCAGGATTTCCCGCAGGCAAGACTGTCAGGAGAATCTGTCCACAGGCCTCCTTGCAAACCCGCCTCTGGTGGCCGAGCTTTTGCTTGGAGTTGCCCACACTGCTCAGAGCCATGCAGAAGTAGGTAGGGTGAGAACGCAGCCAGCATGTGTTGTTCTGGAAAGAGTGGACACTGGAGCGCATCTGCCTTTGCGAACAGTGTGGTTTGGTCAGGTGCTTTAGGGCTCCGTTCCCTCACCTATGGAATAAGGGAAATAATGTTTCTTCCTAAAATGAGACATTTGAAAGAAATAACATGGGCCAGCAGTTTGGCTCATTGTGACCTCTCAGTGAGTAGTTGCTCATACTTTCTGAATCTGTGTGGTTTTCAAATTTTTTTTTTCTGGCTCTGCCTCCCAAGTGCTGGGGTTAAAGGCATGCGCCACGACCACCTGGGTTTTTTTTTTTTGGTTTTGTTTTTTTTTTTTTTTTTTGGTTTTTTCGAGACAGGGTTTCTCTGTAGCTTTGGAGCCTGTCCTGGAACTAGCTCTTGTAGACCAGGCTGGCCTCGAACTCACAAAGATCCGCCTGCCTCTTCCTCCTTCAGCAAATCCTACCGGCGTGTGCCACCACAACTGGCAATGAGAACAGGAGAATTCTGGGAAGGAGGAAGCCCATTCCTCCCAGTCCTGTCCAGACACCAAAGAAGCAGGATGTGACCTGCCCCGCTGAAAATGGTACTGAGCCATGTGGCTAACATATACTAGAATAATGGGCTAATATAAGTTATAAGAGCTAATACGAAGCCTGAGCTAATGGGCCAATCAGTTTTATAACTTATGTAGACCTTCTGTGTGATTCTTTGGGACCTAACGACTGTGGGAACCGGGCAGGACAGAAACCCCAATGAGCAGGCCCTCATGTTACATGGCTCTTAGCAAGTGGTAGGTGCATTTGTTTTGTGCCATATCACCCTTTCTAGGATTAAGTAGGAGAAATATCTAACTCATTTAAAAAACTAAGCCTTGCCCTGCTGGTTAGCTAACCATTTACTTAGTTTAGATGCCAAAGGTTTATGCTCTACAGGAATCTGAGCCCCATAACCCAGATGGCTTTGGATTCCCCGTGCCTTTTGACTCACAGCTATTCCAAGGTCCTCTTAGTTCAAAGGTGAGTGAGCAGTCATGGTCTCATGGCCACCAGTTGATTTCCTTGCCATGTATCTGTTTCCTAAACTGGCGTCTTTGCCACAAATATGGTATACAATGCTATTTCCATTCAACATTCTGTCCCCTGCCCAGGAGACTCTCCAAAGTCCTACCAGACGAATCTGTAGCCTGGTGAGGGGTGGCAGAATGATCCAATTCATCATACTTCTCTTACAGCTGTACTGTGGAAGCAAATGATTTATCCACAGACTAGCCTTAGGGGCTAATAGTCGTTGTATAATGACCTTGCTGTGGAAGTGACAGGCACATCCTAGTCATCCTTTAGATGGGTCCTCTTTGCTTCCTGGTGTCAGGCATTTAAAGATCTGGGTGTTCTGAGCCAGAAACGGAACTATAAATGTAGAGACATATACATGTGTATTCACTACAAATACATTAACATTTGGACAATCTAAAAAGTGACTGATGAGCGCAGCTTTAGTAATAAGAGGAATGACTTTTTAGAACTGTGCTAAGTGCCACACATACATTAATTCTCAAACTGATCTGCATATAAACCCTGCAGAGAAGTACAGTAAGTAGGGAGCTAAGCACAGAGAGGCCAAATCAGCTGCCCAGGTCCTACGGCTGGGGATTCCTGGGCTGTAAAGACTGGTAAAAACAGGCCTCCTGGGTTCCTGATCTAGTAGGACAGGATTGACAAGAGAAATGAAGCATCAGAGGTGGGAAGCCATACTCAACTTCCCAGACACTACCCCTTCAGCATACAGACATACAAGAGAAGGGGCAGGACCCATAGAGAGCCAAAATGGAGGTTCAACTCATTTACAGCTGTTATGGTATTGACATTACTATGGCCACAAACTCTACCATTGCTGAGAACCAGTAGAGGCTTCCCTGAAGCCTTGTTCCCCTTGCCTGGAGGGAACAATGAACACTTGCTTTCTCCCCTTCTGAATGCCCTCAAACCTTAAATGTACTAGTCCAACCCACCACTGAATGGAACTAGAGATTGGAGGGACACTCTTCTGTTGGAGGGGGCTGCTTGTTCGCCCCAGCTGCCCAGAACCAAAATAATCACACAGAAATCATATTAATTAAATCACTGCTTGGCCCATTAGCTCTAGCTTCTTAATGACTGACTCTTACATATCAATTCAACCCATTTCTATTAATCTATGTACCGCCATGTGGATGTGGCTTACCTGCTAACGTTCCGTCTGGCTCCAGTGGGGCTACACAGCTTCTCCCTGACTCTGCCTCCTTTCTCCCAGCATTCAGTTTAGTTTTCCCTGCCTAGCTCTGTTCCCCTATAGCTCTGCTATAGGCCCAAAGCAGTTCCTTTATTAATCAATGATATCACAGCATACAGAGGGGAATCCCACATCACTCTTCTGCTCATTTTGGGTGGCACATGATGCTTCAGACTCTGTAGGTATGCCAGGTCTCAATATTACCCCATTACCCACACCACTTTCCTCAGCGAACAGGCTACTCCTTCTCTTTAGTAGATTATCCGAGCTCTAGTGTAGAAGAATGAGGTTACCTCAAGGGAGTCTATTGGTCAGAGTAGTTATTTTTTTTCTTTTCTTTTTTTTTTTTTTCAAGACAGAGTCTCACTATGTAGCTCTGGTTCTCCTGGAACTCACCATGTAGACCAGCCTGGCTTTGAACTCACAGAGGTCTGCCTACTTCTGCCTCCGGAGTGCTGGGATTAAAGGCGTGTACCAGTGTTCCCAGCTCAAAGTTGTGATTCTTGACTTCACTCCCAGGGATCAAGGTTCTCTCCTTGGAGCCCACAGCACTGTGGCTGAGTCAGCTCAGCTTCTCTCAGGTCATGACCAGTTGATCTTTCCTTGTCCGTATCAGTCACTGAAAGTATCAGCCTTAGGTCATTTTCTATGCCCTGGGCACTCACCAGCCACGGTTTTTGTAGATTTCTGAGGCTTGGCTTCATGCCCAAAGCTCCTTTGGTCTGGGTTTTATGTGATTTGGCTGGAAGCAGGAAGAACTAATCTTGGCTTGGTGGCCCACATCCCAAGTGCCCTCATTTCACAGGACATCCGGCTTTTTGTCTGCCTTCCTGACCAGGTCCTATGAAGTCACAAGTGTTGCTGCCCTGCAAAACTCCTAATCCATTTCATCAGGTCCCCTTGGAGGGGAAGAAGATGATAGAACCGGCTACACAGCACTAATGAACATTCAGGGAAACTCAGTTAATAGATACTCCATTTCCTCTGTGTAAGGAATAAACTGAAAAAGACCAAATCAGAGCCCAACTCACTAGTTATATCAGTGATTTAAGAATGTGACTTGGGTCTGCAGCCACAATGGCTTCCTCCTCACAGATATTCTTAGCCAAGACAGTTAGGCAATTATAGACACCAAGACTGTCCTCTTCCCTGGGCAGTCTTCACTGGGGCCTTAAGAGTTTGGAAAAAAACAAAGCAAAACCATGTGGAGACTTCAGGGAGGCACGGGAGACAGAAGAGGCTTCATTTGTCTCACTTGACAGGGAATGAGGGACCGCGACTGTGGGCAGAGACATTAACATTCTCTAGTCTATCCTTATAGGGGAAGAGGCAAGGAGGACATGAATGCAGCCAGATCCCTAGAAAGGACAGAACTTGCCAAATTCACAGGCTGATGGAAAGCCAGGCAAGGGGAATAACCAATCACAACCTTACTGCCATTTCTACACATGTAAAGACTTACATGAAAAGGAAGCGTCTAGAGCCGAGTGAGAATGGGTAGGGAGAGAAGGTGGTGGGTGGTGGGTGGGGTGGGGTGTAAGGATAGTAGGAAACACTATGTTTCTTGCCATGGCGACATATGCTTATAATCCCAGTACCAGGAAACAGAGAGGCAGATAGATCCCTGAGGCTCTCAGACCAGCCATTCTAGCCTACTTTGTGAGTTCTAGGTCAGTGAGATAACCTGTTTCAAAAGCAAGGTGGACAGTGCCTGAGAAGGGAACGCCTAAGATTGTATTCTGGCTTCCACATACGCACACACAAGGGCACCAAGGCACCACAAACATGCTTCGAGAAATACTAACAGACGGAAGGACAATTTCGAGAACCAAGTGCGCACTGTCTCGTCAGGTTTTTAAATGTGCAAACATAGGCACTGGAACCAAAACATACTGAGTCTGCAAAGGAAGAAGTGGGAGAAGAGTGGCTGATATTCCTAAACAAGAAATGGTTGCTCAAAACAGCTTCCAGAAGCGCTGCTGAGATGGTTGAAAGAAATCACTAATGCTGTTTATTGAAGCAGCGAAGAGCTACGTGGACTATAAACTAAGAGCTGTGTCTGCATTATTTACTTATGTCTGAGTTTTAAATATAACTAGATTGACCCCAGTTTCAGTAGGGAACTTTTAATCTCCTTTGAGTATGCCAGAGTTCGGAATGGCATTGCTGGGTCGAAGGGAAGTCTTATACTTGGAACAAAATAGCCACTGACCTCACATCGGGAGCTGCCAACCACTCCCTTCAATGTGAGGATATCCTTCATGCCCAGGAAACCACGGGGTTTCTATACTAGGTGAACAGAAGGGTGGGATCAAGCCAGGACTCAACACTGTGTCCTCTTCCCAAGGGGTGTTCTGATGAGGTCACCCAAACTTGGAAGCAAAAATGGAACTTGTTTAGAACAGCTGGCTAATCTTCCTGGATTAGTCAGGATGGAGTCAACTTGACAAGACACAGTCTTGTTGAGAAGAGCAGGCCACTGTGGACAGAATCCACGATTAGGAGCAGTTTTAAAAATATCCAGAGATTTAATGTTTTTGCAAGAAAATAACTTGGTACTCCTTGCATACAAGTGTGACGCATTTAAGGAGACATTTATGGCAGCGCATTCCCTTAGCAATTTCATCAAAGCATGAACGAGAGACAGTCGCCTTTGAACGTGGGTGAAGGCTAGCCTACCAGAGTGGAGCTGGCAGCTTTCCTCCCAAGATGACCAGCGCCCCTTGAAAATTCACTGCACACAGTTTCCCCTGATCTTGGAGGGAATGGAGAAGTCACAGTTGAGGGCCTGATGCCCTTGAGCTTGTTTAGGGCAAAACAGGGAGGTCTTTGTGTTGTAAATCAGGCCGATTTAAAGACCAATTGGATGGTTATAGATGTGTGGGGGTGCACCAAAGGATTTTAATGTTCATCTTCCTGGGTCTTTTCTTCTTTGACTAAGGAAGCAAACAGGGAACCCAGCGGCAGCAATTTGGAAAGCTTTGAGTTAAAGGCAGCTTCCAACCAGAAAAAGAAAATGCAGGCGAAGCAAGAACTGAATCCTGCCAACCCTGTGAGCTTAGGAGTGGTTCTTTGGAGCAACTAAGTCTTGAGGCCACATCCCTGTCTGGGCCTTGTAGGATCTTACAAAGATAAAAAAAGACCCTGAATTGGAAAAACCAATTACACCATGCTTCGAAAAACGAAGATATAAACATATTTTGTATGAAGCTGACATTTGTGGAAATATTGTTCATCTCTAACTCCAGCACTCAGGAGGCAGAGGCAGGTAGATCTCTGAGTTTGGAGCTATCCTGGTCTACATAGTGAGTTCAAGGCCGAGGCTTCATAGTGAGACTGTCTCAAAAAAACCAAAACCAAAACAAAATAATGCCAAAAAGTGTTTATTTTATGCTGAGTGTGGTGGTGTCTGCCTTTCACACTGGTACTCGGGAGGTGAAGGCAGTTGGATTTCCCTGAGTTTGAGGTCAGAGTGAGATCCAGGTGAGCCAGGGATACAGAGTGAGACTTTGTCTCAAAAACAAACAAAGAAAAAGTTAATCATGATGCTAGTTTCTGACACAGCATCAGCCTGCCTCTGCTTCCAAATTAGTCATCACCTGTTGCCAGGTGTCACCCCTAAACGTGTCTGCCAGAGAACAGCTCACTCCCTTGTCCCTTGTTTCTCTTGCCTCTTGCTCCTCTCTTTCTCTTCTCTCTTGCCTCTTCTCTCCTCTCTTGCCTCTCTTAAGTCCCCACTCCCACATGGCCTTTCCACTCTTTTGCTCTCTCCCTCCCCCAATAAACCTTTTGTACTAACTCGGTTGTGTGTGCCCTGTTTGCTAGTGGCATACCTTGGCAGGGCCTGCCCGAAGGTCTAAGTTATAGTTTAAGTAAAATGCTGTGGCTCCCCGAGTGGCTGCAGCAGGCAGCGGGTCCGGAGAACATGCCACAGGTACCCAAAAGTGATGGCAGGCAGCAGGCTATGGGTCCCAAGAGCAGCCAGTCCCAGGCAGGGACGGTACAGTTCCCCAAGTGGCTGCAGTGGGCCATGAGGGGCAGTGAGTTCTGGGCAGGGAGCCACGTGGTGGGCAAGAGACCTCAACAAGGCAGCCAGTCCCACAAGGAGAGACAGACAGATAGGCACGCCACGAGACCACGCCACAGGTCTCCGAAGGTAGCTGGTCCCGGGCAGGGAGCCATGCGGCAGGTGAGAGATAGATGGATAGGCACACCATGCAGAGTGTGGTTGGATATTTATTTAGTGGGTCATGGAGGGGGAGGGAGAAGGGGAGAAGAGCAGAGAGAGGCAGAGAGAGAGAGAGAGAGAGAGAGAGAGAGAAACAGGGGGAAGGGGAGAAGGGAAAGACAGAAGCTGCCGCTTAGAGAGGGAGAAGGAAGAAAAGGGACTCAGGCTGGAAGCTGAAGATCAGCTTGCTTTGGCGGACTGGGGGAGGGAGTGGGTGTGGCTTGTCTCCTAAAGGGACAGAGCAGACCATTACAGTACCCACATTAACTTTTCTTTTTTATCCTTTCACATGGGGCCTGTGAGATAGCTCAGTGGGTAGAGGCATCTGCTGACAAGCCAAAAGACCCGAGCTCAATCCCAGGAACTCACATTGAAGAAAGAGAACAAACTCCAGCAAGTTGTTCTCAGGCCTCCACATGCTGGCTATGGCATACTGGCCCAAACACGCACGCACGCGTGCACACACACACACACACACACACACACACACACACACACACACACACGACCTGTGTGTCAAAAAAATATGAAGCATAAAATGAACACAAAAGCAGTATCTATATGGTTCTCATTTCCTAAAACAGAACACATGCTTCTTTCTGCCAGTGTTCAAAGGGCATTACCTTTCCTCCTTTGTAGCAGCTTATCTGATTAATTAATGACACACGGTCTGCTTTCTCTCTCCCTGGTGTGGCTTCTCTGGGCTCGGATCACCCAATGGTAATGCTACAGAGCACAGAGCACTCTGCCTGGCCCCAAACTGTGAAAGAGGCATACAGAGGAACGAGAGAACTGTTGTCAGAGTCTCCAGAGACCTAATTCTCTCATTCCTCTGTGGAGAAGATAGCTAAGCTATTCCTCAACCTCTGAGAAAGCTGCTAGAGTTCACCCCGCCATGTAGAGCAGTGGTTCTCAACTGTGCGTCACGACTCCTGTAGCAACCCTCTATCTCAAAAAATACTTACTGGTATGATTCAGAACAGTAGTAAAATTACAGTTCTGAAGTAGAAATGAAAATAATTTATGGCTGGGGAATGTCATCACACCATGAGGAATGCATGTTTTAACGCATTAAAGGATTGTAGCATTCGCAAGGGTGAGACCCTCTGCTTTAGAGCATTGTTTAGAGGCTAAAGTACCAACTCCTGCCTGTATGGCTATGGGTCTCAGTTAATCCTGCTGGTGCGCTTCCTGCAGACTGCACAGAAGCACCTCAGGAAGGGGCCCAGCTGCCCCCGAGCCCCTCTAACTCCGCGTGCAAACCTCTTCAGCTTGGAACCAGTCCATGTCTAGGAAAAAGGTAAGGACTGGTTTGTCTTTGCTATTTTGTTTTCATATATCCCTGAAATTGCTGTCCATTATCCTAATGGCTTTTTTGTTTGTTTGGGTTTTTTTGTTTGTTTTTTGATATCCAGTAACTTAAGCATTTGTTGGAATACAATGCTATTTTCAAGCAAATTTAGTCTGCTGTATTTTGGCTGTGGGAGGGTGCCAGGGCAGGTGAGACACAAGCAGGAGTCATTTTCTAAGACTGGGATGGGCCACCAATGCAGATTTCCTGCCTCACAGGTATCCTGCCTTCAGTCTTCCAGAACAAAGCTTTGTTAAGAACAAGGACATCTAAACATTGACTTTAGCTCAATGCTGGGCTGTGTTAATTAGCACCAGTTTAGAGAATAGGGCAGGGAGCTTACCCTGGAGCCAGGAAACCCACTCCATAGCTGACCTTTGCTAACTCCCCTCTATGGATCACTGAGCAGATGGGAGGCAGTGCCACGTGTTGTTGCATTTTGTGGGGGGGAATGGGGAGGTGGGGGAAGGTAACAAAAAGGTTTTGGATGGAAAAGGGGAGATTGTCATTAGACAGCTGTCCCTTCTCATTTCTGTTCCTAAAGGACAACAGTATGTTCAGGTCCGGCTTCCCCGAGTCTTACCTACTATGCTACATCCCAGGGCCTCCAGGGAATGTTTCCCTGGGTCACTGGAGCCAGACCGGGAAAGAAAAGAGGCCAGCAATTACAAAGAGGCTGTGAACCATGTCCCAAAGCATCATTAGGTTTCTGGAATTCAACGGGGCTTGTCTACAGAGACAGGCCAAAGTCCCCAAGAAAAGACATCATGTTATGCTGTGTCCTTTCCAGAGATTTCTATGCTGCCATTAACATGAAGTAGTAGACCCAGGTTTGATGTCAAGGAGATGGTTCCTGTGAGTGTAGCATGTGGGCTTAGATAGCATAGGAACTAAGAGAAGAAAAATTCTCAGATGGGTGTGCACCCAGGTGCCAGCCAAGATTTCCAGGCTGAGGTATAAATTCCCCTTCTTCCTTCTTTCTGAATTGTTCATCGTTCCATAGTAAATATTTATCAATTTTGTGCATTTGCTAAGATAGATACTAAGTTTCCTGAGTATAAACATGTGAATATTCAGCCCCCCAGGCCTCTTTCTGCCTCTGCTCCACATTCCCAGGGCTCTGAGGACTTGCCTTGCTGGCCCTGACACAGGGAAGAAACTGAAGAACTGGGGCTCAATTTAAATCATGGTTTACCAGTCCTCACGACCCACTTGACCTTTGTGGATTTGGTTAGCACCATGATGCTGATTTCTCATCTATGATGTAAGAGGCTTACGACTATCTACATCCAAGCACTGTGGTCAAACGAGGAAGTATTGTGTGTAGTTTTAATGAGGTCAAATAAGGTGTTACTGAAAAGCATTCACAAACTCTGAAATAATCTCATACTGCTAGCTCCCACTTTTCCTGTAATCCTTACAAGACAAGACAAGGGCTGAAGGCCAGCATGGAGGGATGGCATCTGGCAAGTGGGCTAGGGGTATGTGGGGCAGAATCGTTCATTCTTGACTGAGATGCTAGCTAGTGTCCAAATTGGATTTCCCGAGTTGCCTCATGAATGTTCTTTCCAGCTATCCTCCACCACACACTGTTTAACCAAAGCATTAGCGATGAAATATGAGGAAAGTGGTATACAAGATGAAGGAACAGTTTACAAAGTGTCGAGCTCTAGCCAAATGTGGTCACTGGTCACAGTGCTTGAGAATTACAGCTGAGTACAGCCGCAAATGAAAGCCAGATTCTCTGCAAGCCCCAGGATTGCTCTGTATGAGGACCTGTTAATAAAAACAGAAACCCATAGTTGCCCTTCTGACCATGAACTTTGTGAGGAACATTAGCATAAATGATGTCAAGGCCAAAGGGACGTGTGTGTGTGTGTGTGTGTGTGTGTGTGTGTGTGTGTCACATTGCAGGTGTAGATGGTTCTTTTAAATTTACAAGTTGCTGCCTGTCAGTGGTGGCACACGCCTTTAATCCCAGGACTCAGGAGGCAGAGGCAGGCAGATATCTGTGAGTTCAAGGCCAGCTTGATCTACAAAGCAAGTTCCAGGATTGGCTCCATCTCTACTGAGAAACACTTTCTCAAAACAACAACAATAAAAAAAAAATTTTACAAGTTGCTACACCGAAGACTTAAAAACATACAGGAAGATACAGAAATGGCATAGTAGCTAATTGCCTTGGCTACACAGATAAATACTGATATTTGTTAGATTTTTGTTATTCAAAGTAAAGTTGTTGGCATTGTGCAATGAAACTCTTAAATCCTTATTTGTGACTTTCCCCCTCGTTGGTGTTAACACGGAACCCACGAAGTTGTGGATTATAATTTTCTTGAGTATTAATATGTCTCCAATTAATTCACCCGAAGATCTGAAAACAACCTGCTGTCAGAAACATCCCCTCTGCTTACTTTTGAAACATCTAGTAGAACTTAGAATGACTGTCCCTTGGGGTCTAAGAAGCAACTCAGCCCTTCATATCACTGTTCTTTAGCAAGTCACTCCATCTCAAGTCTGATATGGGAAACAATAGTTTCTATGTCCTTGATCACAGTCCAGCAGCAAATGAAATGCTATGGAAACCCCTGGGTAAAATTTCAGAGTATAAACAAAATTCTGTGAGTCACACCAATGGCAAAACTATCCAGGTTTATCTCCTCATTCAGAGGTGGCCCCAACACAGTGATGAACCTCATGCCTTCAGGTGATTCGTGGCACATGGATGCAGCGCTGGCTTGGGGAGGTGATCTACAAACCGAGGCAGGTCATAGGGTGCACTTGCACCTCCCTTATCTAGAGCGGCCATCTTCAAAGTCCGGTTCTCAAGCTTTAGGTGATGTGGTTATCAGCCTCAGCATCACCAACAGGCTGTTCAAGCTAGAATGTTGCTTTGCCCCAGGGTTTGACTCTGTAGGTTTGAGCTGAGCTTGAGGCTCTTCTAACACATTCCCAGGTGCTGCTGAGGTTCCAGAAACAGGCTCTGGCTTGGAAAACATGGTTGTGTTTGTTCCATGGGGGCCTCCCATGTGGGAGAGGGAGGGCTGAGCTCTGGCCAAAAGCCTTATATGCTAATGAGAGTCTTTCAAAGACCTCCCTGGGCATGGACATTATCTGAGGAGCCTTGTAATGGGAATTTCCTTCAATTAGCCTGAGGTGGGCTGCACGTGACAGGTGGGGCTTGTGTGGTTGACTGCAGTGACTGGGGAAGAGACGCACACCAGTGTTCCCGACGCCTCTGAAACCCCAAGCTTCCTCCTAGCCACTTCTCCAGCTCTTCAAATGATTCAGCAACTTCAACTCCCCAAGAACTAAGGTGTCTAAAACCCCCCAAACTATCTTATTTAACAGCAGATAACAGAAAAACTCTGGTATGTATGAATGTGACAGAGAGCTCTTGCTCCTTTGTGTAAACTAGCTTATTAATTCAAATTAATTAAATCATCATGGAAGGGTTCATTCTTTTAACTCTGGAAGGAAAATCATATCAAGCACAATATTATGCATTTTCATTCAGGAGAGGCAACACTTGCAGAATTTGTCAAAGACTCAAGCAGATAAAAATTAAAAAGTAGAAAATCGGCAGATTTTAAGGATCAATGATATTAATAAAATAGCCTTTTCATACAGAGAAGGAAGGAATCAGGAGAAGAGAGGAAGCTTGGGAAAGATGACTAATCGCTGACTAACCAATACAGTTGGAGTTACATTGACTTCACAACCAGCTGCTGGGCCTGTGGAAATCTGGCTCATCGATGCCATGGGAGAAGAGGCTTCAAGGATTATGAAGTGAGTGATCATAACTACCAATGCCCCTGTGTCCTACTAGGTGTGGGGGGAGACTGTGTTTACAGTCACGCTGTGGTAGGAACCAGGGGTTAGGGCTAGGACTAATGCTGCCATGGGTGTCACCTCCATGGGCGGTAGAAATAGAGATGGCAGTAAACTTAATCTCAAGCTAGCCTGTGTCAGGAGTACCTACAGAACTCAGTGCTGGGCCCACCTGAAGCTCTGCCTCCTGTAAACCTAATATAGGGGTGAAGAAATGACATTTCTAACACTTTCCTGTACTGGTGTTGGTAAGCGACTACACTATCTGTGCCAATCAGCACTTCAGACAACCAACTTAATTCACCTAAAATGTGAAACCATATCTGGGCTCAAATTTCAGGCCATGGTTCTGTCCGTGGGTTTGCCTGGAGCCTGCAAGGGGGCAGGGAGCCAGCGGTGAGGAAAGGCTAACACTTCATGACAGAGGGGATGCTGAAGGATGGAGACCAGCAGGGCTGGGATTCCCATCATCCCCCTTGAAGACCTACCCCAAATGACGTAAGACCTTCTGCGGGCCCCGCCTCTTAGTTTCTCCAACACCTACAGCACCAAGGAGAACGGAGCCCCAGCCTCTGAGTCTAAATTCAAACCATAGCGCTTTGTAAAGCAGTGCTTTAGATTAGGTTTGCTCAACTTTGGCACTGGTGCTGTTTGAGGCCAGATAATCTTTACTGTGTGGGACTGCCCTTCACTTTATAGGATATTTATAACAGACCAGATTTCTATCCATTAGACACCAGTAGTCCCCAAGGATGTGATAACCACAAATGTTCTCCAACATCACTGAATGCTTCTTGAGGGTCAGCGTCACACACTGCTGTAGGTTGGTATAACATATGAGGGGACTGCAAGACTGCTGTAAGGGTGTGACCTGGAAATGTGGAGAAAGGTGAACTGTAGCCTACAAGGTGGGAATCCATATGATTTAAACTCGAATGACCTATTCATGCTATGGCTACATACTTTAGTTTTTAATGAACTGACTGTTGTGGAATATTTAACTACGAAAAGATGTGTTACATTTGTTTGTGCTGTGGGATATTACTTTAACTGTGTAAAGGTGTTACATTGTTTCTGCTGAATTTGTTTAACTATGAAAAGATGTGTTGCCTTTGGGCCTTGCCCATCTAAGGGAACTGATTGGTCTAATAAAAAGCTGAATGGCCAATAGCTAGAAAGAGGAGGGATGGGTAGGGTTGGAGGGCAGAGAGTGTTAGTGGGAGGAGAAATCCAGGCTCAAGAGAAAAGAGGAGAATGACAGAGGAGAGGGGCATAGCTGGGGCTAGGAGCCAGCCAGCTGCAGGCCAGACAGACACAGGGACAACAGAAAAGATGCACAGAAAGAAGGGAAAGAAAGAAAGGCAAAAAGCCCTGAGGCCAAAACATAAAGAGAAGCATATTAAGGATAAGGTCAAGGATTCTTAACTAAGAAGAAGTCTCTATGTTATGATTTGGGAGCTGGTTGGTGGCCCAAAAGAAAATACTTGGTACAACTGACACCAGAAAAATCAAGTTGGAGCTGTAATTTCCAGTTTCTTTCATATTTCTGTGTCCTGGAATTCTGAAACACAGTGAAGGGTTCTCTCCTGCATATTAAAATTATTTCCAGATCATTCATCTCTTTAGAATGTACAGTTTCTGGATCACTTTGTCTTCTGTCTCTGGGGGTGTGTATGTGTATACAAGTTGTTTGAAGTCTTTGAGATGGGGGTCTTTCATCATGTAATCTAAGCGGCCTTGAACTACTCCTCCTGCCTTAGCACACCCCACTTCCCCCATACTGGTCTCACAAGTCTGCTTCACCAGCCTGGCTTATTTACATTTCTGTGTTTTCAATTATAATTTCCATATTCTGAAGTCCTGCTATCTGTCAAGGCAATGCTCTGTACCAGGTAGGCACATTTAAATATTCTATGCTCAAGGATACTTTTTCAGAAAAAAATGTACTATTACTATAACTTAGTAAAGTTTTATTAATGTAGATCTTGCAACCATTTGACCTTCGGCCTGTCCAACACCAAACACTAACAATAATAAAGCCCCTGCCCAGTTCACTATCACGATCTAAAGCCTTATTCTCAACAGTGCAGGTATCTCTTGAGAGACTGGTTAGAAATGGACACTCTTGAGACATGCCCCCATTCCTGCCAGGTAGAACTGAGAGTTCAAACACAGCTGCAGGTGGTTCCCAGGTGGTGAGGCTCAGAAAGTCCCATGAAGGCCCTGAAGTTCCCTCAGCCTTAGAACCCCCACTATACATGCTCCTCAGAATACCAATTCTGTATTTGTAATTTTGATAAATGTCCCTTCCCTCCTTTAGACTGAGATGTCTCATGGGCAAGTCTGCTCAGGATTGGTCCCCAGAGCCACACACACATTGCTCAAAAATCTGTTGCACAAATCAATAAAGCACACCCTGGGCCCCTCTTGTTTCTGCTTCCCCAACCTCTGCGTGCTCAGTAGAGCTTCAACTGGGTTTTCTCAGATCTCCAAGGGATTAGAAAGAATCCCAAGGCAGGAAAGCATACTTGAATCATGGAAGATTTGTGTCCCCAGCAGTTTAGAGTTCTCTGAGTACTGGGAGAAAAGAAGGCATTCAGTTCTGTCAGAACATGGTCCAAATGGAGTTGTGTGAAGAGAACCCTGAGTGCTTGTGAGAACGCTCCAAGAAAACAAGTCTTGTGACCTCAGCTTCTTTGAAGCAAGGAACTGTTCTTGGAATGTGCTTTTGTTCTTCTCCCAGGTGAGGCAGATAGCAGTGAGTTTACTTCAGATTATTCATTATTGCTTGTTGTTATTCAGTTAAATGTTTATATGCCTCTATGGAAAAAACATGTTTCTGCCATGTGCGACTTGTCCTTGTGACTGTACATATCTTGAATTCATGAGAACTTTACTCATGTGACCTTCCCTAGCCCTCAGAGTGTAAATTGTCTGGGGTTCTGAGTAGAGCTGGCTATTCCATGACACTTTAGTTGCCTTATTTATTGGCTCAATTCTCCCAGGTCCCATGGTCTCTAGAGCAGGAGTAAGTGTGTTCTCCCTAACTCCATGCAAGGACTTTTATTCTTATAATGTCTTCATTTTGTTCCTTCACTGTTGTTTTTCTTTCCACTAGGAAAAGTTATTGGAGTGAGAATAAAATGTTATAAATTAACATGATTACTAATACATATATACTTGACGATTTACTTACAGCTTATCTTGGCATAGAAAGCAATGTTTTCTGTAAATTATAAAATGTAGCTAGTTGACTGAGGCAGGCCAGTGGCGCATCTGCTCCTGTCTGTGAATGTGATGAAACTGGCCCCATGTCTGTAACCCCAGAAAGCATAATAATATCTGTGTTCCCACTCTTCCAGGTAGTAAAGAAAATTTGAACATGGCTGTAAAAGACAAGTGTATTGCTCTGGGACCCCAGGCCACAAATATGAGAAGCCAAAAAGCAAGCAAGAGACAATCAGCATTATTAACAGTGTTTTTATTTACAAAGATTGCTTTTATTTGGCCAAAAACCACAAACATTTTTCACTTTAGAAAACATTAAATAATAAACAAGATGTTATACAGTACTTTGGATAACTTCTTCAGTGTAGTGCAATGTCTTATTGGCACCTAAAAGTGAAATTCTCCTTTCCCCTTTCATCTTCAGCTGTGTAGTTACATGACCAAAAAGGAACTGAATCATGAAAAATGGAACTAAGAACATATTATCAGACTTTACGGATTCAGGTCAGAAGCCCCAACTCTGACTCTCTCAGCTAAATGTCAAAGTCACTTGGACCTTTTCAAAAAACATATTACCAGCTTGTGGGATTGGAAGGCTCCTACTGAGTGTGTGAACCATGGCAGGGGAGGGGAAGGGCTAACAGTGCCGTAGTTGACATGTTCAGTAGCCATGTTAACTTGTCACATGCAAAGCAGAGACAATGCACCAGACAAAAGTCTCTCTGACCTGTGTTTCTTGATAGGGTCTCTCTGAAAAACAAGTCTAAACAATCAATTACTGAACAACCAACAGGGTCATACCCTTAGCCAGGATAAAACATTAACATCGCCACATTAGGACATTATTAAGCTATAGAAAAATTTGTTTGTTATAACCTCTCCAAAGATAAATAGTTTGGGGGATTTACTGTTTAGACACTGCTGCTGGCTGCTGTGTGAGAGGCATTTTTGTGAGTTCAACATCTCTTTCTGTGCTCTTTCCAACAGGTCAAGAGAAGACTGCCTGGCTCAGAGCTTAGTCCAAATCGCTTATTTCAGGACTCATTGGTATATACTAGTGTGAGGATCAGGATATCTTCTAGCGTTCATAATCTGGTACTTTACCTTGAAGTAAGGGCAGCTTAAATAAGTAAAAATTTAATGTAGTTTTTTTAAGTGGTGGGGAGCAAAAGAGGAGATAGAGAGGAAGGGAGGAGCTAAACAGGAAAGGGGGAGAGAGGTGGAGGTAGAGGGGGAGGAGGAGGGAGAGAGAGAGATTCTGACTTTCACACTTCTTTCTCTGTAAAGGATCTGGCTTAGAAACTGTCCTTGCCAGGAAGTGCCCCCTCACACTCTAGCCCAAGCCTGCTTCCTCTTGTTTTATTCTCAGTGCACATGGAGAACAGCTGGCCTCCAAGCTCCTGGTGCCACCCCTTCACATACTGGAAAACCAGCAATGCTTTGCCCCTCAGTCTTCTCTTCTCCGGGCTGAATAATCCCAGTGCCTTTACTGGTTCATCATAGATCTTTTTTTCCAACCCTTTAATCCTCTCTGTGTTTCCTGGCAAAAACAGCAGAAAATATTTTGATTACTCAGTCAGAAGTGATGGAGATGTAAGGAGAAAGTTGAGTTTCTAAAGTTATGAGTTTTTAATTTAGCAAAGGGATGACAGGGAGGCGCTAGGGTTGGGGCTTCGCAGATATGAGAGTTCTAGTCCCGTGCTCCTGCACTGAGTGAGTCTCATTCGACTGCTTGCTCAGTGTGCGTGCCTGCTTCCCCATCCCAGCCCTGGGTGACATGGAAGCCATGAGCTACACTCGTGGGCACCCAACCCTGTCAACTTAAAAGCTCACCGTGAATGCCTGTCCCATGGGCCGACCCTACACCCCGACTCCCCACACATCTTTACCAATTTCCTCACCGGTGGAGCCATGTTACAATGGTGAAAGCTGTTGGCTGAAGGTATAACTCAAAACCTAAGGGCTTTATATATTAACTGCAGGTCCTTGCTTCCCTTAATGGCTTACTTTCTCTTCTGTAAAGATCAAACTCAAAGACATTGAAATAAAGTCATTCCACTACCCCAGCAGGACACCTCTACCAGCTGTGTTGCTGCCAGGATAAGGTCATGGCACGGATGACATTTCACCATGTATTTTTTAACTCAAGCTATCATAAGCTGCCTTTGACCTTGCAACTAGAGTCTGTGAATATTCAGAACACGTAAATTACTTATATTAATAGCACATTTACACAAACACAGTACTACTAACAAGAAATTCCATGCCCACCCTACATAACTCTCTTTAAAAGAAAAACACAGTTTACAAGAGTAAATGCATCTTAATACATTATATGCCCTTCTGTTATAAAGTGTATGGCAATAAAAGTCAGAGTGAGGTCAGGCCAGAACAAGTGAAAAGGATCAAGTAGCTTTCAGAAGCACGCTATACATCATACCGTAAGCAAAGTCAACACTACTCATGGCACAACACTGGACAGATCACAGAATACCTTTTGCACAGAATGGAAACTCCTCCCATAATTGGCTATCAGGCCCACTCTGTAACCAGGATGAAGGATGGCATGGGTCACATATGCCAAAGACCTTCATAAAGGAGATACAGGGTAGAAGGTGCCACCCCAGAAGGGCCTAGATGTGTCTCCAGATGTTCCTGTACTTCAAGGAAGATGTCACTGTTCATTGGGATTGCACAAAAGCAGGCCACCAAGACCTGAGTCACCAACCAGCCTTCCTCCTGACCCACTCTAGCCCTAGGCCTGATAAGGGGGAGATGAGAAGGCAAGGACTGGAAAAAGAGGAAGAACGACACAGTTCACTGCTAGCTCTGGAGCTGCTAGTGTTCTTCTTAGCAGCGACCTTTTTTCAAGCTCACATCATCCAATCCAATCTCCCCTGTGTGGCCACGCCTTTTTTCACCTTTGAAGATGACCTAGGGAGAGAATGCACACACTGGTCAGCCTCCTCTGCCCCTCCCCAGGGCTCACTCATGGAGCACAATAGAGCAACCCTTCCCCCAAGCCAAACATTAGACTTCTACAGCAAATGAAAACACCAGGATGCAGGTGCCGGCATCACTCCAGGCCCCATGCGTTTTGGTACACGTGGACCAGTAAGCTGGTCACCAGACCGCAGTACTCAGAACCAGCAACTCTTCAAATTGGCATTCTCCTTGCACACTGGTTTCCTGCAGGCATGCTTGCAGAGTGGACGCTGGTCAAAGACTAGCATGGTTTAGAAGGAAGAAGAGCGTGACGGGACATAAAGCAGGGGCTGAAGAGCTGCAAAATTCAGGTCTTGCAGCCTGCCTTGGTTTTCTCGTGATAACATCCCCTCACCACCCACACTGGGGCAGAAGCATACACCACAGTCCAAGCACACTGTTGCTTTGGCTGTGCAATGCCCAACATCTGCTCTCTCACGTTTTACAAAACTTTTAGTACTATAACTTGAAGCAATGCATTTCCCTCTTTTACTTCTCTAATATAAATATTAAGAAAACAGATGCAAAAGGTACATAAAATCTCAGAACCCCTGTAAAAACTGTAATGGGGTCTGTGGTTCTGACATAGGTTTCAAGAGACTGCAAGAAACAGAAGCAGAGTCCTCATGGCAAAGTGGTGGAAGAATCTATATAACGATGAAATTTTCCAAAATTCACCCATTTTTTTGGTAGGATGTGACAGATCATTTTCTCACTAGCCACGACTTGGTTATTTAAAATAAAATTTAAAATTGAAATACAGTTTGCATCACCACTCAAAGCCTCCCCCTTAACCCATCCTGAACAGTGCCTTTCAATCCTGGATCTGGGATTCCATCTGGAATTGCTTAACTCTGATCTCTGGGCCAAAGGATAGAACGAATTTCAGAGTAGCACTTAGGAACAGAAAGGAGAGCCACCTCCACAGAAGTTACCATAGGAAGAGCTGGACGCTTAAGGAATTGAAGGTAAAGAAAAAGAAGGCTCTATTAATCACAACACCCCAACCCCTGGATGTTTCTATCAACTTATTTTTTTTTAAAAAAAATTCTTTTTCAATTGCCAATTTTCTCTTTTTGAAAACGGTTTGTCATCACGAGGGCGTGAGGGTGTGGTGGTCAAGGTTGCAGCAAAGAAGGATGAAGAAGCAGAAAAGAATTTCAGGAAGAAGCAATGGATGGGGCCTTTGTGCCCAGGAAAAGCCACAAAGCAATGGACCTGAACCAGAGCAAGGCTTCTTCGAGGCCTATTCCCGGGCTCTCCTCTGAAGGCAGAGCCTCCATTTGGGGATCTACTTACGCTCTTGACGTCAGCCCCTCGCAAGGTGATCTGGGTTTGCCTCCAGCCATGGCCACCATTTCTTCCCCACAGGGCTGCTCCATGGGCACCGTGTTTTCTCACAAACACCTGCAGTGTGCCGGAGTGCAGCCCAGTCACCTTGTGCCTGAAGGACAGGCACAGGTCCCCTGAATGCATGAGGTGGCCGAGAGGTAGCACCAAGCGAGCAGCTTTTCCCCCTGGGGCTTTGGCTGCAGACACTGTGAGATACTGTCCACCTGCAATGGGAAAAGCAGGGCCTCTTTCCAGCACAAAACTGCATGGACAGGAGGTTCTTAATAAACTTCCGACTGTAACATTCATTAATAAAGAATCCCAGATCTTTTTGAAGAAGAAAAATATAGCTTATTTCTGTGCCTATTATAATGCTATGGTCTTAACAAATAACACCCACATATTTTGCCCACAGAGAACAAAGTCAACACATGATTAGGCCCAAACACTGACTGTCTCCTTGGATACGATCAGACATCCCTTAGGCACCTGGAAGCACCACCTTCCGATCCCCATCAACTCCCTGCTGCCAGGCAACCTGCACTGGTTAAGCAGAAATGACTCAAAATTTCCCTGGTAAAATTTATGTGTAGACAATTAATCTCTGGATGATAAAACACAAAGTAATCGAAACTGCATTATTTCTGCTTATTCTCTCCTCCCTCCATGTACAAAACATGGTCCCAAAGAGCAGAAGGATGTTTTAAAAACATTTTGTTATCTTTCTCACACGGGCACAGCTAACCCTAGGAAGACAAACAGGTAGCCAGGACACTCTCCACATCTCTCCAGGGTATCAATTTCATTTGGAGGTTAGTGATTTAAAAGACTTATATACAGTAAAGCAAATCTATAACTGTGTATTTCTGTCTGTCTGTCTATGTGTCTGTCTATCTGTCTTGTCACAGCTAAGCGAACACAAAGCTCAGTAAAGGCCTCCACTTTTGACCCGTCACCTTGGCTGTCCTCAGACCCCTGTGTCTATACATTTCTCACCTTTCTTTTGTTGAAGAATTGAATTAGGAAAAAAAAAAGATTAAGCACTAGCAACAAGGGTCTGCTGCTTCCCAAGAGAAAGCTGTGAGTGGAAAGTCAGGGCGTGCACAGATGACAATCCCTGCGGGCGGCTTCGTCACAGCCAACTGAAAACAGACTGAGGGTTTCGACACTGATCTGTCCACAGGAGGAATGTGGTTGGAACGCTGAACACATGTATCTGTTGTGGGAGAAACCTCATTTCCCTTTCAGTTCAAAGACAGACCATCGTCATCGCCTTACACTTTATTTATACAAGACATGGCAAGAGACTTGGGATGTTGTCTGATTCAAATGTGTTTTTCTCTACCAAGTTCAGGTTGGTATACTGCTAGGTAACAAGTGGCTTTTGAATTAACTGTGACATATCCATGTTCTGGGCTAAGAGCTCCCTGCAGGCTGCCAACAACCGAAGCCAGTCCCAACTTCACCTCGAACCTCCCCATTAGCAAGGATAGAGAGGACACTTTGGTTATTTATTAGATAAACGACTGAAGTTCCAAAAACACAGCAAAAACCTGCCAGAAGATTGGTTGTTGACTCATGTATCCAACTCAATAAAAACACACAGATGTTGGCTTCTTTCCTCCTTATTTTGGCTCCGTTCCCTCAGATATTGACACCCCCAAGATACTAGGCCAAAAATTTTATGTGCACATTAAACGTCTGTCTCCAAGGTAAGATTATTACTGTGAACCTGAAGGTTTTAAGAAAATGGGGATTATCTTAAATCTCTGTGGAATGTATGCTAATACATTTTGCGAGACCCTGCATGCAAACAGAGCACCTACGATTCAAACAGCCCTTTCTACACATATTTGAAACTCTAAAATTGTGATAATGATGTAAAAAGTTGCTGCTATTCCTCCTCCATACGACTGCTCTGACTTGGGTTTAATTTTTTTAAAAAAAATTTATTGATTGATTAACTGTTCAAAGTGGTGAGGATGCCCACATGCCACAGCACACATGTCAAGGTCAGACGTGTATGGTCAGAATCCTGCGCATACTCTGTGGGACAGTTCTGAACGGCATCCTGACGGGCTGTGCACGCCTCCCGTCCTCCAACTCTCTGCCATCTTCTTGTCTTCCCATCCTTTTCTCCAAGCTGAAAACGTGCTTGCTGGTTCTCTTGGGGAATTCTCCTAAGAATCTCCTGAGACATTTTCCACATGAACACAGACCCTCACAGCTGGATTAAGAGGTCAACTCATGCGAAGCTTTAGCCCTTTAACAACCAAGTGTGCTTATTACAAGTTCATCTCCACACCAGCCAGCTCTGTTCAGGAGTTTCACTGAAAGCTCTCTTTCAGAGGTAACTAAAACCTACCTAGGTTGTTTTCTGCCATGGGTCCTGCTTCCCATCCCTTTTACATCACAAAGAACGATTCTAACCTCGGGCCAACTGGCTCAAAGCAGTACAATTCTAACCTTGGGTCTATTGCTCCTGCAGGTTAAACATTCTGGCCTTCACCCACTCTTCAGAGGTAAAGGAAGATACTCCTCCCCATCCAGGTCACTCTTTTCTGAGTGATGTGTAACTAAGTCTCAGATGAGGAAGGCTCCTCCACTTCACCAGAGCATAGTTTGCCTTCTGGAAAAGGACCTGATCTATAGAAATAGCCCCCTCTTGAAACAACTGTCATGCGATTCACTCATAAGGACTTCATTACACACTAACTCTGAAGTCCTTTATATTTAATGCTTACATCTTTCCATAGCTGTGGTTGGCTTCTAGACCCTGAGACATACTCAGCATCAGAGTTTTTCCCTGTAGAATGGCCCTAACCTAACCTCTTGGATGATGGTTCTGTCGGCACACAATCACTTTTCTCTCCAGCTTGGAGTCACGGTTAAGCCGAGCTTTCTTCCATATCTAAATTTGATGTCCATTTAACCCAACTTTTTGGTAAAAACTAGAAAAGCATCCTACAAGGCGCCAGATGTAATCGCCAGGGGTTAGTCCATCACCTAAGCTGCTGCCACATCCTTTCTATTGCTCTATTCTAACACAGTCCAATGACCACGTAAAACACCCACCCCCCCCCCGCCGCCCCATTCCAAATTTCATGTTTCTTCTACCACAGGACAAGAAGAGTTTGTCCCAATCAAAATGTCTACAGATGAGGTAACAATGAACAGTGCTGAAAGGTAGTACCTGGCTCTCAAAAACTGTTCTAAAAACCAATTAGACTATTTACAGGACCTATTGCAAACAGCCTTTCTACAAAGCCAGTGAGTTCTTCCAAACTTAGAATGAATTACTCTTCATGGTGTGGCCATGACCACTATTGACAGGCTCATCACCCATGCTTGGAGAAGATCTTTCTGTTGCAAATAGGGCAGCAGTCCGACCCAGTCCCACTTAGGGGCCTGATGTACTAACTACATCAGACACAGAACCACATGGGCTAAAGCTGCAGGCACTGAGCTGAGTCTACAACACACGAAATTTCATCTTGAGCTTTGCAGCCCGAGCAGGCTTACATTGTCTCTCTGGACATCAATGATTCTCCTGTGAAAGACAGGATCACCTGATTCACTGGACGGATACGAGGGTTAAATTAAATTAATGAGGCGAGGAATGTGCTGGGGTGATAGCAGATGTTGAGTCTGTTATTTACAGACATTTGTGACGATAACAATATTATGCTCAGAGTTTACCTTACATGAATATGAGTACTCAAGACAGAGTGAGAGGAGTACGGTTGAACTGTATGAAGTATTACATGATTTTTTTTCTTTTATAACAAAAACAAATTTTTTTTGTTTTGTTTCTGTTTTTTCGAGACAGGGTTTCTCTGTATAGCCCTGGCTATTCTGGAACTCACTCTATAGACCAGGCTGGCCCTGAACTCAGAGATCTGCCTGCCTCTGCCTTCCAAGTGCTTAGATTAAATAAAGGCACAAGCTACCACCACCTGGCTACAAAAACAAATCTTAAAAACTCTAGCAATTTATTGAATATTCATATTTTTTAAGATTTACCTTAATATTGATTCTAAAGTATCTATTTCAATTCAATATTCTTTCATTTGTATTTAATTCAATTTCAGAAGTTCTGATGAAAGCAGTTTGGCATGATGATCTGAAGCCTTATTGCCAAAACTGCACACTGAAGAAGGGCCCTGTAAGCACTGTTGGTCTCCCCAGGGAGCTATGACGCCCCACCCACCTGTGCACCACAGCTGCTATATCAGAGTGCACACGCTCACAAGCTAGCTTCTCTGTGTTGCCTTCTAAAGACAGGATGGCATTTGAAAACTGGGCTTCAGAAGTACAAAACACAACACGTTTTCCCTTCATATCTTGTGTTTTATTCTTAAAAGCCAGAATCAGAACCAAAAGGAAAAACGAAACTAGGTTTCTCACCCTTCCATTAAGCTGGCTTCACTCGAAAGCAACGACAACAAAACAAAATTAAAAAAAAAATTTAATTACTGAGGCAAGAAAAAGACTCCAATGTGTAGCTTTACTTCTTGAAACAAGGCAAAATACAAAGCCCTGAATGTTTACATTAGTCAGCACTGTAAATTTACACTTGTACTAATTTCCCAAGAGCCCACGTCTAAGTCAAGCTTTTGAACAAGCTTCTCTCGGGAGCAGCGGTGGCGATGTGTGTTCTGTCCTCTAGGACCTGACTTCACAGTCAGTCACTTCCAGAGGCACTGTGTTGTGTAAATTCCAACTGTCTCCATTCACCTACTGCTCAAATCATCACTCACCAACCAAACTGACAAAAATACCCAGGGCTGTTACCACAGGGCAGAACACTATGCCACTGTTTTTACTCACAGGAACTGGGTGCTATAAGTGCCTTGAAAACTTATGCTAGGATGAATCTAAATGCTCATTTACCAAGCTTTTTCTACCTGTGTCTTCATGAGTCTAACAGACTGCTACCAAATCTCCTTCCCTACAGAAGATGGAATACACACCATAGGGATGGATTGTGTTTTTGTTTCGTTTTGTTTTATGGTCAAAAGGATCAAACAGTGCCAGAAGGTATTAGATGATGTGCCTTTACCTGCTGGGTCCCTGATGGGCTCCCAGTGTAAGTCGCTGTCTTTTTCTCGGATCCATCCACAGAGTCCATGGTCAAAGTTACAGCTGTGTATGAGAACACCTGGAAGGAGGTGGCCAGAAAGATAAGAACACAAACTCCACAAACAGCAGCCAGTGATTTGTAAACCGGAAGTAGCACATAGCAGGAGTTTTCTCCGACACACACTTAATGTCCCATCAGAACACCTTGCCCTGAGCTCAAAAGGAAATGGCATGCATCCTTGGCCAGCACAATTGGGTCAATGCTCAGCTGCGAAAACAAAACCAAGGGTGCTCCCAACTCAGGGCCCCATTGGGGCACCACTGTTAAAATATGACGTCCATCTCACAATCCCAACACCACTTTAATGTGACGTCAAAAGAAAATGGTGACTCGTAATTATTTTTGCGCAAGTGATTGAACTGAGTTGCATAAAAAGAACAAAGGAGAAGAAATCACCTAACTTGCCCGAATGTAACTGGTGGTCTACAATTTTATTTTCTCCTATTAATGAAACCCACTGTTTTGTATCTCAACTGAAAAGAAAATTCAAGTTCTTTTCTTGGGACGGAGGGCAAGACTGGAATGGAACAGCCGCTACCTGGGTCATCCTTTGCTTCGTCGTCCGCGCTGACTCCTCTTTCGATTTCAAATATTTCAAACAGGTCATTCGAAGGCTGCCGTGGAACTACAAGAGAGAAGCTGATGGTTTGTTTCCCTCCCTTAAACAACACCCTAAGAAGACAACCTGTCTTTAAGAAGGACGAGGGAAAGCCTACACATTTTGGTTCATCTTACATAAAGAGCGATATAATTTGTCGTGCAGGGATCTGTACTCTCACATTTATCTGGACACAAATTAAAACACAATTTTCAAAGTTTCTATAATTCTAAATAAGAACAAGATTTTTAAATTATTTATTCATTTATTTCTTTATTTGCATTGGTGTCTTGCTCGCATGTATGTCTATGTGAGGGTGTCAGATCTTGCAGTTACACACAGTTGTGACCTACTATGTAGGTGTTGGGAATTGAACCCAGGTCCTCTGCAAGAACAGTCAGTGTTATTAACCACTGAGCCAGGGAGATTGCTCGGTTGCTAAAGTACCTACCGTATATGACTGAGTCCTGAGTTTTGGATCCCTAGACCCCACATGAAAACTGGTGTAGCCGTACACACCTATAACTCCAATGCTGTTGGGTGAGAGACAGGAGGATCCCTGAAACTGTCTGGCCAGCCCACCTAGCCGAAGGGATGCCTCTGGTTTGGTGAGAGACCCTGACCCTACCTAAACGATGAAGCAGGAGGCTGTGGATTGCAGATCTTCACTGCTCAGGCCACTGGTGTTTGAGTTCTAGCCCGGGGGGTAACTCTGCCTTTCTTTTTCAGATCCATCCTCCATTCCTGACTTAGAAGGCATGGTAACTTCATCTCCTCCCTGCTCCCTCCTCCCAGCAGCTGTGGAAATGCACAGCCTGCCACTAATAAAATTGTCCCTGAGCTTCAAAAATGAATGAATGAATGAAAACAAGGTGGAGAGTAACCAAAAAGATACCGGAGGTTGACCTCTGGTCTTTGACACACGTACACATGTGCTCACATATATGCACAAACATGAACATACATATATACCACACACACACAGTGCTATGATGTAAAACAACTTCTGATTTCTAGCAAAAAATTGTGTCAAATTCATCTCTGTGTAAGATGCATTCTAAACTTTAAGTGAAAATGCCTCAATGGTAGTGAACGATCTGTTTCTACTCAGAGCACCCACCTCCCTCAACAGAGCTCTGCACACTGCTGTACACTAGTGCACACCAATTAGCACAGTGTTCCTATCTAAGCAGCTTCCTCAATCCGGTAAGATCAAGTACGGGAGGTTTCCTGGTACAGCATTAGTAATTCACCCCAACAAAACACAAACACTGTCTAAGCATGCCATTTGTTTCTGCATCCCTGACACTGGGGCTATTTTTCCTACTAATTAGCCTGAACAAACATCCCCTCTTCCTTTCAGGTCCAGCATAGAAAGCTCTGAAAACTTTCACACCCCTAGCAGAATTAAACTCCTCCCTGTTCATCAATAGCCCCGTTTGCCTGTTACTTTCATATGCTTTTGTAAGGAACTGTAGTTATTCTCTCTCTCTCTCTCTCTCTCTCTCTCTCTCTCTCTCTCTCTCTCTCTCACACACACACACACATACACACACACGTCTGTTTCTCTGCTAGTCCCTGAGGTCCTCAATGGCATCAATCACATTCTACTCATATGGCATCTGCAGGGCTTGACCTGGTGACAGGCACTTGGTGATTACTGAGCAAATGCAAAGATCCTGTCTTGAAACCATGTTCTTGTCAACACCCTGAATCAACTGTCACAAGAGGGACAGAGCTTAAGAATATACTTCAAGAGAACTGATTCATTTAAGTCTGTATTTATGCATTCATTCCATCTATATTTGATTTCCAAACAAACGCCAAGCCCCATGGTGGGCACTGAGGAGACGGTGTGAAGAGAGGAAACAAGACCAACAAGGGCGCAGATCATACGAAGCTTGAATTCTAATGGCAGACACCAACATCAAACATGGAGATAAATGGACATCTTAAGGTTTGAAAAGGGGTAGGAAGAAAAAACACTGCCTGAAGATGAAGAATAGCTGGTTCAGAGAGTAGGGAAAATTGTGGGAAGGTTGTTGATGGTTAGGGGAATTCTTGACCAGAGGCCAGGGAATACTCCCTTCTCTTTGTCAGAAACTTAATTAATACTTTATTTTTATAAGACAGGGAATAAGAGACACAGACTACTGTAAAACTGATGACATTCCCAAGGTTCTCTTTCTCTATGTTGTTATTGTTAGCAAGGACTTTTAAACAGACAGTCTTATCCTATTTGCAACTGTTCTCAGTCTACTCCATCTGGATTCTTCCCCCACTTTTATTTCAAAAGTCAAAACAGGGACGCACCTTCCTCTTACACAGTACATGTGTACACACACACATCTACACACAAACACACACACACATCCACACCACGTACACACACATACACAAACACAACACACACACCATGTGCAGACACACACACACACACACACACACCCCCACACACAAACACAAGATACACATACACATGCATATGCACACACACACACACACACACACACACACAGATGGACAGGGATGACAAAGTCCAAGCTAAGACAGATGAGCCCTGTGGGTAGGCTGCTCACTGGTCCCTGGGTGTACCAAATGACTGTCAGCAATGACATCCAATGACAGCTTTCCTTTTCTCATTTTTAGACTCTTAGAGAAAACCTTTCTTATTTATTAGGAGTACAAAGTTGCAGATAAATGGGCTTCACTTCTCACGGCCAAGTTATAAAAACATTAGCACACAATTGTGCTCTTGTTCTATTCTCTAGTAGCAGAACAGAACAAGGACCTCGGAAACGGAGAAGTTTAACTCTTGCAGTGTAGAGCCTATGGGTGCTATGACAATGGATACCCGTTGGCTGTTGTCTGCTGCTGATGGGTCCGGGTACTCTGTACATAGCTCTGTGTTATCAGGGAAAATTAGGAGGTTTTCTCTAGAAAGAACAATTTAAACTGAATAGGAAAGAGGCAGAACCTTCCATGCACAAAGCACAAAGCTGGGGTGAGGAAGATGGTGCCCTGGACAGCAAGCATAAAGACTGCACAGATCAGTCACCTGCAGAGTACACAGCGGTGGCAAAAGCCCACACGATGTGGTAAAGACAAAGGAAGGGACGAGATACTTTCTTAGAGTTAGATGGCATAATTATAAAGATTAAAAAGCAGAACGCATACTAACACGTTCATTTATTTTCTTTCCTTCATCATCCCCCACTCACTAAGGGATCAAAGTGCAGAGCACTTGGATGGGCACCGCTGAAGCAAGGATCACATTTCACGCTCACCTGCCCTTGACCTACATTCTTTGAGGTGAAGATGGACGTCACGGGTGCTTTAACGGAAGAGCAGAAGATGCTGCTTAAGTGCGGCTGTGATGGGTGGAGCTCGGCAAAGCTCACCCAGGAGAGGGTGATGCTGAAACTCTCTGAGAAGTGATGTTTGCCCTAAGAGCTAAAGGATGAGTCATCGGAGTGAAGGCCCTGGAGAATTCAAAGGGGGACCACCAGGCAGCTCAAGAGCTCGGGGAAGAGGCAGAGCACGGAAGAAAGGAGCCGGAGGGTGATGGTTTAAAGCCTTCTTAAACCTTTGGGTTTTATCCTGGCAGAAACTGGATACTGGAAAGGGTTTCTCAGTAGTGACAAGGTAAGGTTTGCCGGATAAAATTATCACTCTGCTGCACTTGGAGAATGGCAAGGAGGAAGCTGAGAGTAGGAAGCACTTATGGTGGAATCACTGTAAAAAAAACTCCCCAACGTTTTCCTGACATGATTCAAAACTGCACCAATAAAAACATTCTTGCGGTGTGATGGCACATGGCTTCAATCCCAAGCAAGCAAACCTGTATGAGTTCAAGGCCACCATGGCCTACATAGTGAATCACAGGCTAGACAAGGCTACATAGTGAGACTCTGTCTCAAAAAATACAACAAAAAAATCTTGATTGTTGCTTCTAATTAAACCCCCAAAGATGGAGATGGTGGGCATAGAGGGTATAATCCCCAAGGAAGAAGACTGCGGAGGGTACTAACTGTCAAAGATGGAGACTGCGGGATATAAGAACCTACTAACACCTAAAGAGGGAGGCTGTATGATTGCAGTGGGCTAAGGACACAGGGCTGTCTCATAATGGCTGCAGAGTCCTGGTTCCCAAGGGGGAAAGCATCCATGAAAAGAAACAATCCTTTTTGCAAAAGATGCCATCTTGTCTGGTGGTGGTGGCGTGCACCTTTAATCCCAGCACTCAGGAGGCAGAGGCAGGTGGATCTCTGTGAGTTCGAGCCCAGCCTGGTCTACAGAGTGAGTTCCAGGACAGCCAAAGCAACACAGAGAAATCCTGTCTCTAAAAACAAACAAACAAATGAACAAATGCCATCTTAGTAAATTCTATTAAATATAGTTTCTTCTGAGATGTGATTATAGTAACATATTGTCTGTATTCAAATATAAGATCTCTCAAACAGTCAGCTGCAGGTTTTACTCAATAAAACCTTAACAGTAAACACAGAGAAGATGTAAATATTGCACAAATCCCCCACAGTCAAGCTGACTGCAGACCTGTAAGCATTTATTTGTTAAAGGAAGGTTTACATATTCAGGTTCTGTCCAAAGTGGTTTGCATGACATCACCCAGGCCAGTTCAGGCATTTGTTGTTGGACTAAAGATTACAGACAACACTGTCCTCAATTCTTTCTATGCTTAGGGGTCTCTTCACTGAAGAGATAGCTGCCGCAGATGTATTGATTCCTACTCTACTCCAATGTCCTTGAGGTGGGAAAAAATCTAGGCATTTTAAGAGACTACAGTACGGAGGATGGCAATAAGCAACAAGGGCTTTATGGGGTTGTATCATCTCTCTCTCCTCTCCCTCCTCCTCCCACTCCAAATGCAGAACACACTCAGCAGAGAGGAGAAAATAAAGAGATTGGAAATGCCGCTGCAATTTCTTTACCCCTATTCAAGAAATGTCTTAAATGTTGGCTTCTTGAAACAAGAAAAGGGTTGCTGAGCCCCACAGAAATAAGATCTTGCTTCCAACACTGCATCCTATAGGAAGGACCAACATCTAAGGACCTACAGAGGTCAGAAGACAGAGCCTCAGAGCAATGAACAGAGCTGGGAAGCATTAAGTCCCTGGCGAGAGAAGAGGACAGGCCCAGGTGCTCAGTAACAAGCCTGTGGGGGTGGCAGACCCCACCCTCCTCTGTATCCTCTATGTTCCTTTTATAAACATTCAGAGCAACTCAGAGGCATTACCCAGGGACCTCCTATGAGGACTGAGACTCAGAATCATGGTTCTTCACTAAGCATGACTGTAAGCAAGTGAATATCCCAGAGGCTTAGTTCTTCCACTCTCTTCTAAGTCAAGGCAACCTGGGAGGGTGAGGCTCCCGCAGGCCAGTGTGTGCACCTCCACACAGGTGTGAATGCCCCATGATGGTTACTTGAACTGGGTGCAGCACACCTGAGCACAGAGTCTGCCCACTCGTCCAAATCATCTATTAAAAGCAGAAGGGAAGCTTTTGGTTTTGCTACTCACAAGACCTTCCATGAAAGCTTGCCGCCTAGACAGCTTCATGGCTGGGGGACAGCTGTCATCAGATTCACAGAGAAGACGCTGAGGTGGCAGTGTCTCTATTTTAATATCCATTTAACTCTGTATGTGCTATGAGCATCTGGTCTAAACACAAACTTTTTTTGTTGTTGTTGTTTGTTTGTTTGTTTGTTGTTTTCGAGACAGGGTTTCTCTGTGGCTTTGGAGCCTGTCCCGGAACTAAACGCAAACTTTAACTACATGGTGATAAACAAAGGCTCCCCAAAGTAGCTCAGTTCCGTCCTCAGTTTCTCTGCTCGCACTTGCAAATCAATTTGTTTCGGAAAGACAACATGAGCCAAAACCAGCATTAAAACTGTAGCCAGCCATAGTAAAAAGCATCAGAAAAAATAGTTATCACTAGAGTATGTGGCTTCTTTTATGAATTAATAGGAAACTCTGTTATTTCTATAAGAACGAATTCAGCATCAGTGGGCGTAGAAAGAGCTGATGTTGCAATCAGCTTACGTGGCAATCTTGGTGGTAAGTGCTCTACACGGACTGTCCCAACGAACTAATCCAGCTGCCCGGTGAGGGGTAAACTGAAACTACCTCAACATTCAGATGAGGAACCAGAGACACAAGAATCTGGTAACGGGCCCCAAACATGGTCTTTTTCATTGTAACTCCATAGGCAAATGTGCGCAAAGCTTAAAAAAAATTCTGATCTCTAACCCAAGTCATGTTCACTCAGAATTCAATTTATACTTTCTGAAAAGAACCATTTTTTCTTTCCAGTCACCACAGAATCCCATTAAAATACAAATAAAAAATAATCTTAAAAACTGTCAGAATTCACAGCACCAGGCCCTGACCTGTAAACAGCAGCTACTCACCTCTCCAACAGTATTGGCAGAGACTTAATCTCCAGGCAGACAACAACATCACTTGGGGTCTCTGCAGGCCTTACTGATTACTTGAGAACACACTGGTTGGAAGACCTTTTCACCCCTCAGCTGAAAGAATCTGTTTACTCATCACCACACAGAATTAGAAAAGAGACGATAAGATAGATCTGTGACTGAAAACGCTGGCATCTACAGACTACAAAAACTCTCAAAGAGAAATGGTGTAAAAACAACCCCAGGACAGCGCTTTGCAGAGCCGCAGTCTAGAGGAAGGAACCAACGGCCCTCTCGCTATTCGATGCCGGGGCTTTCAGCACATTCTCATGTTCTCCAGCAACAGCAGCAGCGAGGCTGGTCCTCATCCACTCGGAAAATAACGTGGAAGAGATTAATTACATTATAGTCTATAATCCTGAATCTATAACACCTTCACCTTTGTTTTACATAGTGCAGGTGGTAAATTTCTATTATGCAATTATTGTAGTTTGAATTGGCCTACATCTGGCCAAATCTCTTCCTATGCAAGACATGGTTTTTCTAGATGGAGGCTGCTGCTGAGGCTGAGAGAACTCTGTCACACGATCTGGCCTGCACAGCCACGGCATACTTGTGAGTGTGCTCACTTTAGTAAGACCCGCATGTAATTTGTACACATACTGGTGAATTGAGGCAGTCTGCACGAATAAGTATGCTCCAGAAAAGAGGAGCCTTAGATAAGCACCCTGAATTATTCTAGTTCAATGTGGATTCTGAAAACAGAAAAAAGATTGGTCGGGGGGAGAGGGGGATTTGTCTGTTGGTTCAAGTGATACTATAGTCCTTGTAGTAATTGGAGTCTTTTGGCTGAAATTGTCTATTTATGGCACATTCTATTCTAAAGAAAGTTTTGAACAGTTAGAAGTTGATGAAACATTCTAAATTCTAAAAGCTAGAAATGCTTCAAATGAAACTGGCATGGTTCAGAACCAGAACTCCCTGGGTCCTTTCTCAGAATGTGCACCGCCACCCTTCACTCTTCCAGGGGAAGACTGAGACTCCATTCCCACCACCCCCTCCTAGAGAGGCATCGTCACAATGAGTCATGGTTATCCTTGGCGATGACAATGAAGAATTGGAAAATTACTGCATGAGGATAACAAGAAATCAATGGAAATCACCAAACATGGCATATACCCATGGTCATTACTGACTTTTTTCTTCCAGGCTTTCATATACATCTAAACATATGGAATCATATTTTACATCTAATTGGGATAGGATGGTATATTTTTTTATATTTAAATTCATTTAACATATAGAAAATACAGCTATTTTTCCAAGCAACTTTTAAAATTGATGAGAGTCACTTTTCTTTTCATTTATCATACTGCTATAAAGGGATGCATTCTCCCCCAATTTCCTACACTAAGACCTTTATTCCCTTTGCTCTTATATAGCTCTTACCTATTACCTTTACCTCTGTGGACAGTAGAGTCTTGTTTTTGTGTTTAGTCACCTGTTTTCCACTCATCCCATGTATTCAGAGAGACATGCCACCATTTAAATCTGATTTTCCACTTGTCTGCCCGGTACCTTTCTTCCCTACCTGAACTGCTAAGTCTCCACCCAACCATCTCAAAACAGTCTCTGCATGGCATATGCTGCAAGCTGTTCATCAGGACTCTTGGTGATTATGGTGAGAAGTCTCTACACTTCTTAGTTCAGCCAAGAACTGACTAGTTCTTGGTCAGTTGCAGAGAGTTCTAATCCAGTGAGTTAAACAATCCCACGGTTAAATCTATCTGTACATACACACACTGTGCTATGCTTCTAGAGACTGACAATGACCATGTGCACATTATAGTTTTGAGAAGCCTCACAGCTACCACACCTAGTTAACTTGGCTAAACCTCGGACTTCTTAATGTATTTGACCCCAGAACTTACGTAACATTTCAGGGAGCTAATGGCCTATGAAACACACTTGAAGAAATACTACTTTGTCCCAGTAATGAAAGAAGAACAATGTCATACTTTGTCAGGGGCATTAGTACAGTTAAAACTAGCCTATTAAGCTGGTTTACAGTTGGCTCTGAAAAATGCATCTGGTTAGTTTCTAGTCCCATTAACAAAAATCCTTAGAGCCCTTAGAGCAGTGGTTCTCAACCTGTGGATTGTGACCCCTTCATCAACCTCTATTTCCCCCCAAAAAAGATTTACAGTATGAGTCATAACAGTAGCAAAAATATAGTTATGAAGTGGCAATGAAACTAATTTTATGGTTGGGGTCAGCACAACATAAGGAACTGTATGAATGGTTGCAGCATGAGGAAGGTCAAGGACCACTACATCAGAGTATTCTTATTTTGAAATAGATGCTGAATATTTCATATCCTACATGAAAGGTGACTTTTTAATATATTTATTCTCCCCGGTATGGCTACAGTGAATCAATACAGTAAGTAATCTTTCCCAGTTCATAGCAGTTCATTATTCATACAATTTTTACTTGAATTCTCTCTGACCTTGAACCCACTCAGTGGAAAAGAAGGCCTGGGTAATTGAGCAAAGTTGCAAACTCATAAATATCAGAGGGATGAAGCAAACCCAGGCTTCCTGACTCAGTGCATTGGTGCGGGACAATCATCTATATTCTGCCAATTATATTTTAAATAAACGCTGATTGGCTGATAGCCAGGCAGGAAGTATAGGCAGGAAAACCAGACAGGAAGTAGAGGTGGGGCAATGAGAACAGGAGTATTCTGGGAAGAAGGAAGCTCTTTCCGCAGTCCTGCCCAGACCACGGAAGAAGCAGGATGTGACTTGTCCCGCTGAAAAATGTACTGAGCCATGTGGCTAACATAGATAAGAATAATGGGTTAATATAAGCTACAAGAGCTAATAAGAAGCCTGAGCTAATAGGTCAATCAGTTTATAATCTTCTGGAGACCTCTGTGTGATTTTCTTTGGGGCTAAATGGCTGCGGGAACTGGGCAGGACAGAAACCCCGACAAGCAGGCCCACATGCTACAGTGCATCGTAAGAAGAGTCTTGGAGGGAATCCATCTCATATGCTTCAACCTATTTTCATACCTCCTTCCCACGATTTATACTAGCTCTCAACATCAGGCTTAAACTTTAAAAGAACACTGGATATAAAATTTCTAGAGAATGTTTACCGTCAGTGGCTTTGTTACCCTTGGTCAGGGCGAGAGTAAAACTGTAATCTGAAATAGCTGATCATTTATTTGAAAGGCCATCAGAATCAAGAAGGGGAATTTAGCTTCAACAAGATATGCAATTCAAACTACTTAATCTGAAGAAGAGTAGATTCATTTTCTGAAATACTTTTGGAAGTTCATGGGAAGTGAACCTTAACACAATGACCAAGAGTCATTGCCATGGAGTAGGACAACATTATGGTTTCTTAAGTTTAGGTTAAACAAGGCTGTCTCAGTTGTGATCTGGGCTATGGGGAAGGATGCTGGATATAACAGGAGTGACCTAAGAGTCCTCATAAAGTCATGGGATATAAGGAAAGACTCTAGGATACTTAAGTAATGTTGCTTTAGTAATGCCCCTAGGCCCCAAAGTAAAATGCCCAGAGACTATGGCAATTAGCACAGGGACCACTTATTTGCAGTTTAAAACAAAAGTTTGCAATTCTGCATCCTTTCTTTTGTAGCAGTATCAAAGGAACAAAACGGGTACTCTGCAAGCCCATATTGTGTTGTGGAATTGTTTTATAAATCTTTCTTACATTAAAAATATTTGTGAGTCTTTAACTTTTTCATAATAGAATCATAAAGTAAACTGTATTTTAACTATCTTGAGGAGCTCAGAAGCAGACATGCTGAGATGACCGCTCTCCATGGTTTATAGGCCTCTTTTTGTTAATCAATGCATTTCACTGTGCAAAGAGTCCTTCAGCGTGTCTCATACAGCACTGGCACCTTATTATATTTCTAAGAATCTGGAAAATATTGTATTTCACAATTATTCAGATTATGGACATATGGTAAATTTTGGATCTATAATCTGAGAGAGAGAGAAGACTTAGTCAAAAGGCGAACAAGTTCTTGGCAAGAAATGGTGAGACTTTAGGTATAATCTTTTTTAGAAAAAAAAATTAGGTGAAATAAAAATATGCTAAGGTTCCTTACTATTTCCACAGCAAATAAATAACATTTTCTTTTTCTGAATAAAAAGCTTGGTAACCTTTCACTTTTTGGAATATATGTTATAATCACAAGAAACCAAGTTTAGAAGTCTTCACAATATTCTCCTACACATTAAACTTAGGAGTAGCAATTGCTAAAGATGAAGGGAGAGTGGACTTTAATTCCTGGCAGCGTGTCTGAGTGGCAAGGTTATCTGTGGCATGTGATAGTCCTGGCACAGGATCAAGGTGATCGCCCAGAGAATGTCCCAGGGATCACACTCGCTTACAGTAACTGCTCTGGAGAATCTCTGCAGCTAGAACCTCCCCAGTCTTACACTGCAGCTAGGCACCTCCCCTGGCTGTCTTACTCTGCAGCTATGTACCTTCTCAGTCTTACACCGCTAGGTTCAACTGGTAAACTTCCACACTATATTTAATTTCTTGATGTGTATCTATGTGTGAAGAGAAGAACATGAGGGCTCTTTAACAAGAGAAACTATTACAAGGAATGCCTAGAAAGATGTTCTCTCTATCAGTGTGTGTATTTATGTTATGCTGCCAACTTTTCATGATCAGTAAAGGCAGAAAAATAACATAAATAGCATACTTGGCTGAGACATGAGTAAAAATCACATTATATAATGATCAGAAAAAAAAGGAAAATACAAAGGAGAGACAACACATACAGAAATCAATTTCAAAACCAAACAAATATGCAGATATGAGATAGATATTTTGAGATCTACCATCGAATTCTCCTAGAAGAAGCTAAATACACATGAAGCGAAACAGGCAAGTGAGGATACACAAATGGACAGCGTTAATACGCCAAGTTCAGCCTGGGAACAAGAGAGCAGCCTTTTTCCCCTCGCCCTTCCTTTTCTTCCCATAGCCTGTCTCCACTGGTGGTTTCCCCCTCTGCTCAATACCTGTGAAGGTCTAGGACTTACCTGTGGCCCACCTCCATGCTACACCAGCTAACAGCCAGCACGAGGGGCAAACGTTTGGCCTCATCTCTCTCTCTGATGGAGCCCTCCAGCCGGCAGTCTACACTGCTTCCCGCTCCTATGCCCTCGCTGTTCTGCCTCCTTTAACTGTGAGGTCTCTCTTCCCTATTCCCTCTGTCCAGCTTCACTCAGCAATCTGTAAATGTCCCATATAAAAAAATCTGACCCTCTTCCTCCATGCCCAGAACAGTCTACACTGTTAAAAGGTTAAAAGTTAAATAGCATCAGGCATATTAAATTTCCCACTTTTGAACACCACCAAGTAAAGCCGACTATGTTAAGAGAATCCCCACGGTGGATAAGATCTGTGATTTGCTGCCTGGCTTTTGTGAGAGTCCTCCTGTCTCCACACATTCCTTCCCACTTGCCCAATTGCACTGACTCTTCACATAGCTTTCTATACTATGCGGCCATTACCATGAATGGATATGAATCAGCTAACTCTTTTTATCAGTTGGATTTCCTAAAAAGATGGCCCAGGGTTGAATGTCATCTTAAAAGGTAATAATTGAGGCTAGAGAGATGGCTCAGGGCTGGTAGCAGCTGCTCTTTCAGAGGACCCAGGTTTGAGTCCCAGTATACACACAGTGGCTCCCAACCAAGGGCAATACCAGGTCTAGAGACTCCAGTGCCCTCTTCTGACCCAAGTGAGTATGGACACAGTATACATTACATACACAAAGGCAAAACACTCATGCACATAAAATAAAATAAATAAATCTTTAAAAAGATAATAATTCATGTGACTTACTGAACACATCTCCTCTGGGTTTCTGAGGATCTGTCTGTATCCCACTGTCAGCTGTAGTCACTTGAGGAGATGTCCTGGTGTCAGGAGCTATAGTCGTCAGTGTGGTGGATGGCCTTTCTGGGGTTGGTGGTGGAGGAGGAGTTGTTCTGAGCTCTGTTGGCACGGGGGGTGGGGGTGGTGGAGTAGGCTGTGGTGTTGGGTTTGGTGTAGGTCTTGTTGTTGGCTTATGAGTGGGCCAACTGGTAATGACAGGAGGAATATATGGTGTCTTCAGAGGCCACCTAGTACTCCCAGCATCGGGAATCCTATTAGCATGTCCGCCATCACCCTTTAAGATTGTACCATTTCTCTCTGGCCCATGAACTGGACCTGAAGGCTCAATCATGACTTTGGGGATATCTGAAAAAAAATCCAAAGATTAAATTAGTATGAAAATATTTCTTTCTTTAAAAAGGTGCAACGGGAAACTGCAAACAAAACACACACACAGAAACACCTCATGCTAACGAGTCCTATTTTTCCACTCACGTTATTTTTGGCTATAAGAAGCCACAGGATTTTCTGATAACAAATGTGTGTGCTTTAGGACACATGAAAAAAATATATTGGTGTTTCTATAATGAATATGTATTACTGAAGCACAAAAATGTTTTCAACATTTATAAAGCAGTAGCAACAGAATGTTTCTCCCCAAATGTGGAAAGATTACATTTTTGTGAGAAACACCATCTGTGCTGTGTTACTCTCCTGCATGTGTGTTATGCAACTGTGTTTCAAACTACAAACTGGGCACATACTGTCTCACCTACGCCTTAGATTATTCAACATGTGCAAAAAAAAATAGTTTTATAACTGGCTTTTCCTCACATTTGCTAATTTATATTTGCTCTCTAAAAGAGATTTTCTAAAGTTAAAAAATCATCTGTATATTTCCCATTGATAATCGTCACCAAAAAGAATCAATATTTAATCTGCCTGGAATGATATATGCCAGAGTAGGAATGACTTCACAACACTTCAAAAGCCCTTTAATCCACAGAATTTTATGCCCTGTGGTTTTTCAGTATATGTTCTACTCAGGAAAATTTTAAAAGTTATCTAGTGTTTCCTGAAATGCGCAGTAAATTACGGCCTCCGGTTTGTTGGGCTTTCATCTTCAGGAGCTTGCATGCCTCATGTTTGTCTAGTAGCCTACGACTCCAAAGACAACTTAGGGAGTTTTAAGAGCCAGGCGGTTTTAAATGTAGGGATAATAAATACTAGAATTATTTTCAGCAGAAAACAAACACTCAGACTACATCCCAATTAACATAATGCAATGCTAACAGTGGATGTTTATTGCAGATTCAACAAACTCCAGTGCCTAGGGAGGAGCCCATCCTTTCTTTCTATAGCTGAAAGGAAGGCACTCCCAGACTGTACTCAGGACATTCTACGGCTTTTAATGCTAGTTAAAGGATGGGTTGATATTAGTAGGTATGAAAGCCATGTCTTCAATAACTTTATCTCCCTCATCTTCCTTAGCAGCAGCCTTCACCAACCCCACACTTCCAGAAGTGAGAGCTGGGGGCAGGATTTACTCACACACACAGTGCCGCCCGTCGCCCTCGTAGCCATCTTTACATTTACACTTGTAGGACCCATGGATGTTGTAACATCGAGCAGAGCTGCTGCAATGATGCTGCCCCAGGGTGCACTCATCGATGTCTGCATTGGGGGCAGAAAAACAAGTGGAGGGACACGTGACAACATGGAATGCACACCACGTGGGACAGAGGTCCACGTAAAACAGTGATGAACAGAAGAGACACGGTACACATGGCTCCAGAATGGCTGGTGGGTGAAGCACAGACTGCTCATTTAATGCCTGTACCCTCCTCCCCTGTCCCAGCAGTCCAGTTATCACCACTGCTGGAGACTTCTCAATGCTACCAGCAGAAAGCTTACACAGGAATGGGACAGTTCCATTACCGTGACACTGGTATTTGCCTCCAATGTACATGAGGTCGAAACCAGTGTGACACTTGCAGATGTAACTCCCAAATGTGTTGACGCACTGCCTAAATCGAGGGCAGGAGACTCTTCCAGTAGCACATTCATCAATATCTAGAAACACAAGTCAATTGCATCTTAGGAAGAGCAAAGACAGGCGCGGCATCATAATGGTATCCCCCAGCTCCCCCAGGAAGACAGGAATTATGCATCTCCAGCTTTCGGCTCATCCCCCCCCCCCACACCAAGCTCTTCTTCGCTCACAGGTCCAGTAAAATGTCCTGCTCTACCTATAGACGACGACTGGAACCAGTCTCGCTCCCTCTGCCAGCCCATTCCTGCCCACCACCCACCTCCTGCTCTAGACCGAGACAGGAAGTCATGAAACTGGACTTCTTGTGGCCACTCTTATCTCCTCCAAACCACTTCACCTCTTTGTAGATTCTTTAATTTTTTTTAAAAATTATTTTCTATTATGACTGTTCTGACTGCGTATAGATATGTGTACCATGTGCATGCCTGGTGCCTGAGGAGGTTAGAGGGGGTTGGGTCCCCCAGAACTGGAGTTACAGATGGTTGTGAGTGCCGGGAATTCTGAAGAGTAGCCAGCGCTCTTAGCTAGCCACCTCTCCAGCCTCCTGGTGGATTCTTTATATACCTAATAGCCGAAGGCTAATTTTAGGACTTCCCTAATGATTATTAATAACTATTCTCTACTTATTATTCCCTTATGATTATTTTCTAAGACGGACCCTTCCTGGCTTTGTTTCTCTTGCTACCTTATGTTAGTACTTAGCATGGTCAGTGATTTTATTAAGTACTTATTTATCATCTGTCTTCCCTGCTAGATGATCAACTTCTCAAGGACCCAAACCTCATGTGCTTTGTCCATTGCCACACCCAGCAGTTAGGACAGGGTTTGAATACAGCAACTACATAGTAAACGGGTATTACTTAGTGAATAGCTCCATGCAGGGCTCTGTGCTGAGCTCTTCTGAGCTCTTTGAACACATGACCTCATTCAACATTCACAGTGACTCTATGTAGCATTATTTCCATTTTAAGGAAAGGGAGACCTAGGATCAAAGAAAGGAAGTTCTTTTCCTAACTAGCATAGCTAGATCTATACTGCCATCTCCATATTCTAGGAAAATGCTAAGCCCTGTAGTCCAACACATGCACTAGTGTAGATTTAGTGAGCTGTTCAACTTCCACCGCTCCCTTCCCTCTGGATTCAGAAACTGAGATCCACTTGTCCTGAACACAGTGCTCTGCTGTGCTTCACTGTTTGTGCACACTCGGTTTCCTCTGCATGATGCTTCCTCTTGTCCTCCAGGTTTCAAAAGCTGTTTTAACTGTGTTGACCCGTTCACAGAAATTCTCTTCTAGCAGGTAGCTCCATACCTAAGTAAAACTTCCTTTTTCTCCTGTGTATTCAACACTACAACATCTACTGGCAGATGCTTGATGACTAAACTCACCCACGCAGGTCCTCCCATCGGGAGCTAGCTGCAGGCCAGGGGAAGGACATTGGCATCGGATTTGTCCTTTGACCACATCACAGCCGTACTGACAGTTTGCCATGGAACATGAATGGGCACCTGGAAAGAGAGTGACTGGCTGTCTCCGAGAGGCAGAAAGCACCTGTAACACAAGCACTTGTTTTCGCAAGTCCTGCCACTGGGGACGCTGATTCAACACTGGGGAGTCAATTAACCACCATTCTAAGAAGGCTGTAACAGGGGTGAAGGGTGACCTCCAAAGCGGGATGACTGACAAGTGGCCCTGCCCATCATCACCCAGAGAAGCCCTTTCATGTTTTAAAAGGATTGGCAGGCAGGGAGAGAGCTTTCTCTGACCTGTATCATTAAGATAGAACTGAGGTCTTTCTCCAGGCTACTCGAGTTAAATGCAAATCGTAACCAAAATATATAACTGTCTCAATTACACATTAAAATTCTTTGTAGGACAAAATAAGATTTCCTAGTGAGCCCCACAATGTTAAGGGACTCTGGAATCATTGTCAAATGCAATTAAAGATATATTTTCATCAACCAAAAGTTCCAGTGATGTCTGTATAGCACTAAATAAAACTTGCTACTATTGTTTTTTATGTAAAATTCATCTTAGTTAATTGGTAATTAGGCAAAAATAAAAATCAGGTTGCTGCTTGTTGATTAGCATAGAAATTCAAGTTATTCGATTTTCATCAAACAATTTTAGGGAAATGTCCATTTTAAAAACACAATCAAGTGATAACAGGAAACATCATACAATTCTATTATAAAGATACATACATGTAAGATTGACCTTCTGAGGCCTGGGGATGCACTCAGTTGGTAGAATGCTTGTCTAGCATGCATGAAGATTCTAACTCTAATACCCCATAAGGGCAATTGTGGCAGTGCACGCCTGGAGGTGGAGGAAGGAAGATTAGCCATTCAAGGTCACTATCAGCTGTATAGCAAGTTGGAAGCTACCCTAGGATATGTGAGACCCTATTTAAAAAAAAAACCCTAAATTTTTCAGATGTTGCATTCATTTTCACTTAAAGCAGTTTTTATTTTTACATATTTATTAAATTATCCTAAGATTTATTATCAAGAATTATAAAAACAAACTTGGAGGTATTTATGAACAGAGACGGTGGATTCTCTCTAAGCAATGTCTCAGTCATCATTAATAGTCTTTGACCTGGAATGGTTCTTCTATACCCAGGGAGAAAACTGGGATAAACATACTGAGAAAAGCATTAGAAAATGTGGTTCTTGCTCTAGATCCACTTTATAAGCCCACCTGCGCAGTGAGAGAATGTCATGTCTATAAACATGCACCTCTCATTTTGATCCTCATCTCCTCAGGCATGCATACACACACACACACACACACACACACACACACACACACACACACACACACACACATCCTGTTCAGTGGAGATGAAAAGACGGCTTTCCCAAAGGCAGGCTCCCAACGCACGTCAGAACTCAAGCCCAGGGCACTGAGAAAACAGTTAGGATTCTTCACATACTTGAGCAGGACCCATCTGGCATAAGCATGTATCCGTTGAGACAATAGCACTTGTAACTGCCGAACGTGTTCATGCACCTGTGCTTGCAGGGCCTCGGCTTCAGGCCGCACTCGTTTAAATCTACAAAGAATGAGGATCAAAACAGAAAAGTCACAAAACTCAGCAATGATGGGAAATGTTGAAAATGCTTCTCAATGTGGAAGATGAGGGCAAAAAGGGGGGGGGGGTCATGACAGTGAAATCATCACTTCCACGACAGATAAAGCCTGTGTGTACCATCTTAACATGAACATCACACTAGGAGCAGCCAGATGTTGCTGGGCCCATTATGGATCTCTGATTCTCTGTGCCTGTCTGTAACCTCCACAAAGAGCAGCACCCTTGACCCAAGGGTAGTGGTGCTCTGCTCTCTGACTGACATTAAGCTTAAACTACCTGTGGTTCTGCTATTAGACACTTGTGATAATGGATTCTATTCAAGAGGATACTACATGACACTTTTCACTCCATAGACAGCATGCAAATATTAAAACATTAGAATGATTCGAACTTCTCAAGGGCGGCTATGTTTTCAGAGGGGAAAAACACTGCATGGATCCGACAGATCATTACTGTGTCTTTTCTTGTTCAGTTTGATAGGTTCTGTACTGACCTTGGATTAGAGAAAATTCAGCTTCCTATTTTACTAATCCATTCAAATCACAAAACAAGTTTTAAAGCCTCCCAATAAATTTTCATCCATTTGGCAGTTAAGAGGAGACCGTGGAAACGCTAAGGGACAAAACATCATTATGTATTGTATGTTTACTGCTTTAAATATCAATGTGAAATTAATGAATTCCACGATATAAAAGTTTTCCAGCACAAATTGAAAACTGCCTCAAGTCAACATAAAATTCAAAATTACTTAAAACACTGAACTAGTAATGCCCATTACATAGACCTCATTAAAAAGAAATGTGACCATATATTTATTTTGTCTGGAAAAAAACAGCAGAAATGACTTATTAGCATAATTTAATTATCAATTTATCTATATTACTGAATAAAAATACAAATACTATGTCTGACTTTAAAGTTGTTTCCAAATCTAATCAAAATTACCTCTGACCTTCTCATTTACTAGAGGTATGCAGTATTTCACTGAAGCATCCAGTTGCATTACACTTTAAAGTCACCAAATAAATAAAACATCTAAGAATATTTTCACATCTTACTGATTTTCCAACTTGGTCTTTTTTCTCCCCTTACCACAAGGTAAGCACATCGCCAGCTGGGCAAAGTCTGGAGAGGTCAGATAAACATAGCAAATACCTTTGTCATTTCCTGTGTTTTCTGCAATTCTTTGCTTTATTGTCTTTTGCCCAAAGGTTTTCAAAACAGAATCACATTAAGCATTTTTTTTAAAAAAAAATCTCTCTGTGCTCATAGAAGATACTTCATGGATTATTGTATCAAAAGAGTTGACCCCCCCCTATTGAGTGAAGCAAGAATGAGTAGGCTGGCCTGAGGGCAAATTCTAACCCTGTTCATACTCTTCTGGTTTGTATTTGAAATTTTAATACACAGTTGAGTCAGGGAAATCTTTCTTATCTTCCAGAAGTTTTGCCAGCATCCTTAACATCAATCCTGTGGAGTCACACGGGCCTTGATGAATCCCGGGAGGAAGGTACTTAAATCTGGGTATTCTGTAAGACAGAATCTTTTCTTTTCCTGTGCTCAAAGCGGGTAACAAATCAGTGCCTCAAAATAAGTGTCGGATTTGATTCTGCATTTCAAGAGAAGGCTTCTTAAAGTATCAATTAAGACTCCCTAGTTTATTTTTAGAGAGCAACAGAAACTTCTGGAGGTTCCTTACCGGAACCAGCAGCTGTTCATAACCCCGGGTAGCTCACAAGCAAGGAGTGTTGGGTGCCAGCGGGAACCTCTCTAGACACCGTGTCCCTGGTAAAGCTTATGCCCAGTGGAGGCAGCGTTTCCACAGCCTGGCTCCAAGGCTGGTCCGTGAGGCTCCTTAGGACGCCTTTGGGGGTTGCCAGGGATCTTAAAGACCGACTTTATCCAGATTTATCTTTTCCTTGTCATGGGGAAAGTGCTTTGTGGTTAGGAATCTTAAAACTGAAAAGATATAAAAACTAGCAAACTGTCATAGTTGTTAAAAATCTGAAAATTACTCTATGAAAAAAATAGGGAAAACAGAGCATCCAGTGGGTAAAAAGTGAGGGGACGCTGGTTATACTACCGGCTATTAGATACTATGTAACAATCTAAGCATGTGGAAAGCAACCTGAGAAGCCGCCCTAGCAGCTGCTAATGGCCGGATGAGGCTGCCCTGGCAGGTGGCTGCTGCTACGTCAAGAGTCCCTGGTGACTGCCTGGCCCCATCTCCAACAAGCTTCACAGCAGCCCTTCCCGGAGCCACTGCAGGCATAAGAGAGCAGGGTTCCAGCCACCGTTCATCAACACTGGCCCCATAACAGATCCTGATGAGTAGGGAATACCAAAGCTCCCAGCATCCTGTTGAAGAACTCTTCCCTTCCATTTTCTTGAAAGTTTCTAGTCTATAGTTATCCCACCTCAGTTTTCTTTGTTGGCCCAAAGCCTTACACAATCGAGTTACTCTGTGTTGCTTCTGATAAACGTGGTACTCGCATTTGTAATTTATCAAATTAAGCCAGAAATTTTAAAATGACACTTTCAAACTGTGGTAAATGTCCTTATAAAAAGCACGAAAGACGACTCCTGACTCTCACTGTCTCAAAGAAATGTAGAAGTTGACAGGCGAGTCTAGTAAATAAATGCTAGTGTCTTTTTAAGTTCATCTGCAATAAAATTATAGTGAACTTAATCATGCACACATCTTCCTCTGTACTTGTATCTCTTACATCCAAACACTTTAAATATTATGCAAATAAAGAGCATTGTCATCAGGGGCACATTTAAGCAGATTGGTGGATTTGGGAGCTTGGAGGGGGAAGGTAGAGACAAGGCGGGGAGCTGGCCTAGAACGCAAATGCAAGCTGCGTAGCATCGTTATTAGACTTCAGGGCAAAGAGAGTCAGAACCTGTATTAGCATGCAGACAAAGAAAGATAGTCATTAAATAAGATAGCCACCGCAGTTTTACAGGAAAGCATCGTCCGTTCACTTCAGTATATTTGGACCGTTTTTTTTTTCGATGCTTAAATCAGATGATGTTTCAGTAACCTAACCTTTAAAACTATCTCACTAAAGAAAGGCCATAGGGGAATGTATGTCAAAATAGCAATGGCCACAACTTCCTCCTACTGATGAGCAACTCTAGAGCGAACACATTGTCCTGGTCCCTAGTGCAGAACACACACAGGTTTAACACACTCCCCATCAGCAGAGCCAATAAGTACTCCCAGACTATTTCAGTCGTCCTAAGTCCTCACGCCTGTGCATGGGAGAAATAAAAATCTAGAAATAGAAAGTCTAACACCTTACTTACCTACAGCTTTTCCCATCACCATGAAGATGACAACAGTTTTGGTGAGTGAGTCTTACACCAGCCCCACAGACAAGCAGGGCAGGAACTCCTTTACTGTCCCCTACTACTGAGTGGTGCCAAGGCCAGGACACTTCAAATGGGTTTCCAATAAACAACTAATTAGAACCAGAACTCAACCCTTTTGACATTAAACAGTGTGCACTGAATGAAAGAAGCCGATGTGTGGTGCGATTTCTAAAGAAGCCTAAAATCCCATATCCCAGACAGTGAGAGAAGAAGGGCACTAAATTACATTCAAAATCTACCCAGAAAATGTCATCTAAACCTATAGCTTAGCAGAGGCATTTCTGATATTGCCTACATATGAAAACACAAACTATCTTTCTATCTGATTTTTGGGAAAGGTTTCCAAACTCAGAGAAGAGGAGAAAAGTCATGATACATAATACAGTAAGAGAAGAGAGGGTGCCACGCTTTCCAAGGCACAGAGACTCAGCAACAGGTGACAATTCCCACGGCTTGCTCCACAGGCTCAGGCTGAAGGCTCGGCACTTCTGCACTCGCGTTTGCAAGAGTAAGTGCAGGAAGCCGTGCGGGTGGGAGGAGCGACCACCTGAGACAATGTACGCTCACCCCTTGAAGGTACACTTGTGGCTTGATGATCCGGGGGTTGGAAAAGAGGCTGTTCACTGCCTTGGTCAAGAGGAGTTGGGTAGGAGGGCTCATCTTCACAGCAGGGAGAAGGTAATAAGAGTCAGCTTTGAACTGATGTCATTGTTAGCCCTAAAAATCTTCACAAGTATATATTAAACAATTACCAAATGTTGATGGAGCTTAAAAGGACTCTTTGGCTACTTCACAAATAACATCTAACTCTGTTTTCCCTTTTTTTTTTAAATTCTCTTTCTGAAAACTTGATAGTCATCTTCCTTTAAGAAAAATTTTAAATTAATAATCCATCATTTTCATACCATTAAAAACCAAAATAAGACTAATTTGTGACTTTCATTAACAACAGAAGACAACAAAACCAAATAACCAACTAACCCTGTTTAGAACATTAAAGTTTAAATGACCGATTTAAGACTTATCTTACATTGTTACATTGCTAATAATAGTTTAAAATACACCCAAGTAATGCACAAATGCTTATTTGCATATGGATTTGACCTACATCTTAGATGGCAGATCATCATGCTTTCATTCAGAAGTAAAAACTTATGCCATATTTGGCTCTCATCTAATTAGAACACGCATTAGAAGCTTTATGAAAAACCATAAAGATGAAGATAAACCATGAAGAACTGTGGTCATTGCTATTTAACAAAACGTCATGAGACGATTGGGCTCAAAGGGGAATGTCAAAAGGGCAGCCTCTCTGCTTCCTGTTTTACAACACATTCTGTTTATCAGCCACTTAACTTTCTAAATCAAAGGCACATTTGTTTCTGGGGCTGGAACTTTTAAAAAGTGAAGTTGTTGATAAGGCCACAGTTAGGGGGAAAGCCCTTACAATTGTGCTCAGCCAGACAACTGGCATTCTGCTGTAAGTAGTACGCCCAGATGGAATGTCTGGCTCTGTATCCTTTTATACTGTTCTTTCCTTGGGATGAGGAATTCAGTATATTGAACAGAAACCAAGCCAAAACACTAGTAATCGATATTTATAAATTGTTTCTTCTGAAATTAGTGTGAAATATGCAAATGTGTGTTAATTTCTAAAAAGTATATGATGGCATAATATCTTTACATGCTAAAATGAATTCCCCAGTAGGACAGCTGTGAAAAGATTATATATAATAGTATTCTTTCTTGGATGGGGATGGATTTGTTTGGGTAGAGATACTTAAGGAGAAGGAAATAGGCATGAATAACCTTACTGGAGAATAACAAGGGAGAGCAAATGATCAAATACAATTTTGCCAAAATTTGAGGTAGAATTACATCTGCTGTGAAAAGCAGCATCGTAGAGAGAAAGCTAATGATTTCAAAATCATAACTTTGTACTTGACTTTAGAGCAACAAATTCAGAAAGGACTCAGAAGGAAAAGCAAGCCACTAGGGACAGCCTGAGTGTGGAGGGGTCACTGAATCCAGCCAGTTGGAAGCACAGCTGGAGAATTCAGGTTATCCTCGACATCTCTCAAGCCCCGGGTCAATGTCTGCTACTCATTCAAGCTGTTATTCCATTGAGAAGCTTCCCAGGGCTGCTTCTGAAGCAGATGAGACTTGTAGCAAGATTGTCTTACCCCAATGCCCAACTTTAATCACGTGCTAATTTCCAGTTATGTTGAACGATTTCAAATTTACTGCTTCTTGACATTTCTTTCCTTGAGAAAAAAATTCTCTGAGGCACAATTACTACTTCTTAAAACGTGTGGGCATCAATGAAAGCAGTCAGTTAGTATATTGTATGGTAATTCTGCACCATCTGTTCTAGGAAGGACCAGAGGGACTCCAGGCTGAGCTCACACTTACCCAGGCCGTTCCTTCCAGATTACTAGTAGGATGGCTCAGTGTATGGATTCAGACTGTGTGAGATGTGATCTTCACGGCACTCTCTTATGACCAAGAGTCGCTGTATGAATCAGTCATTCAGTTAATGAGCTGTAATGCGCACTTAGCAAATGTGAGGCCTGTGCTAACAGGAATCCAGAAGTCAGTGAGACTGTAAGAGGTCCTGGCTACACAGGAGTGAGGCTTTCCCACTGGGTGTGCCATGCCTGCCGGTTTGGCGGGGACAGTGAAGTCTTGAAGACACATGAGCTCAGTTTTTTATTTTCAAGTAAAATGTGACTTTGATCTTTTTTTAAATAAAAATTAACATTAACTTTTCTTTATTTCTAGCTTTTTAACTATAGTAGTTGAAATCTGTAGGTGCAATTAATTAAGAAGATGAACCTGTGTAGCTTGTGTGGAAGGGTGAAATAATCATGTCTCTGATTACAATTTTCCATTGAAAACTGGCATATCAAAGTGAGTATGGATTACATAAGCCATAGCTCTAAGTCTTTTCTCTACTAGTTCTGTGAACTCAGGCAAGACAACTAATATCTCTGACCTTTAGTCTCTCCTAATGAAAGCTGCAACAGTTTCATTATTACCTATATACCTATAACACATGGTACTCCACTTCATACAAGGCTTACCAACTCAACATTGGGAAAACAAGAAATTCTAGAATTTAAGACTTTTCAAACTTTACTTACATACTTATTGTGTGTGTGGAGTATTATGGCACATGTATAGAGGTCAGAGGACAACTTTATAAATTTGGTTATTTCCTTCCTCCTGTATGTGGGTTCTAGAGACCAAACTCAGGTTACCTGGCTTGTCTGGGAAGTGCTGTTATCTGCTGATCTCTCTCAGGGCCCCAGAATATAACTTCTATTATAGATAGAACGGTTTTCCTCATCACAAACACAACACATTTTAATAAATATCCATGAATGCAAGTAAGGGAACATCCTTTAAGAAAAAATATTTTTCTAAGATTTACCATTCCTATTTTTAATTCTTTCATAATTGGGATAAACAGCTATGAAAATGGTTGGGGTGAGAATTTAGCTTTTTATTTGTCATGACAGAGATGCCATGGCTCTCACACTGTATTCCTACCTTGGTTGCAGGTTTTCCCAGCAAATCCAGGATGACACTTGCACTTGTTTGGCCCGATGCACTCTCCATGTTTGCACTGAGGTTGACACACAGCTGTGGAAAGAGGACAGTGTGTGTCAATCTCAGGTTAGCACTGCATCCTCCGTAAAGCACCAAAGTCACAGACCACTGTGGTGACATGAAAACTAAGAACTTACAATAAAGTAGCAATATTTATAAAAGCCCTGTTCCCTTCCACTGTCTACACTACAAACAAGCATGCATGCCAGGATGGTTTGACTAAGAATGGTCCCCATAGACTCATGTGTGTGGATACTTGATCCAGAGGGAGTGACACTGTTAGTAGGTGTCGCCTTGTTGGAAGAAGTGTGTCACTGCGGAGGCAGGATTTTAGGTCTTATATGCTCAAGATATACCCAGTGTGGCACACAGTGTCCTTCTGCTGCCTGCAGATCAAAATGTAGAACTCTCAGCTACTTCTTCAACACCATGTCTGCCATGTTTCCCACCATGATGATAATGGTCTAAACCTCCAAACTATAAGCCAGCCCCGATGAGATGTTTTCCTTTATAAAAGTTGCATGGTCATAGTGTCTCTTCACAGCAATAGAAACCCAAACTAAGACAGAAGTTGGTACCAGGGATTGAGGTATTTCTGTGATAGACCTGACCATGCTTTTGTTTGAAGAAATGCAGACTTTGGGGCTTTGGATTAGAAAAGCAATTAAATGTTTGAAGTACGGCTTAATGGAACATGGAAAACAGTGGTGTTGATGGTGATTTGAAATGTGAGGGCAGAGCTCAAGAGGTTTCAGAGGAAAAGAATGTTAGCTTGTGGCCTAGAGACTGTTCTTGTGATATTTTGGTGAGGTATGCGGCTGCTATTTGCCCTTGTTTGAAAACTCTGAGACTAACTTGAAGAGTTTTGGATTAATTGCTTTGGCAGAGGAGATGGTAAAACAGCCTAGTATGACACTGTCTTGTGGTTATTAATGTTCACTCTTAGGAAGGTCTATAATGAAAGGGAGCAAGCTGAGTAAGGAAAGTTACAAAATGTACAATTTGAGGAGAAACACGACACCAGGAAGTGGAATGGAGCTAAGTATCACATTCAAGGAGATAAACAGGTTAAAGAAAATGCTGATATTAAATGGAATAAAGGGAGTGGTGACCTCAGGGCAAGATCCTACCCAGATAAGCTCCCAACTTGTGAAAAGGAATTAAAGAAAAGTTTAGGGCTAGGTGTGGTAGTGCACACCTTTAGTCCAAGTTCTCCAGAGGCAGAGGCTAATGGATCTCTGAGTTTGAGGTCAGCCTTATCTACAGATTGAATTTCAGGACAGCCAAGCTTAAGCAATGAAGGAAACCATTAAAAACAGAAAGCTGATAAAGATGTAAATGAACAACGGGCCCTGTGTTCCAGCACTAGCAAGCAGCTGAACTTGACAGCTTTGCCTTGCGGCTCTGGCTTTAGAGTCAAGGACACAAGTAAGAGGTTATGGATTCTTCCTGTGAGACTAAGGAGAGCCCCTGAAGCCACAAGTGTGGCGAGGGTGTCCTTGTGTGGAGGCCTAGAGAGACCACTGTAAGAAGCTATGGAGGTGAAGCCTAGATTTCCTTGGAGATCTCAAAATGTTGGAGATGTCAGAACTGTGGGATACCTGACAAAGGAAGCTGCTAAAAGGAAGTGGAACCAACTCAAGAGAAAGAAGTGGGTTGCAGTCAAAAAAGACAAAAGGAGCTGAAGATTTGAAGAGGATTATGACATCAGACATGGAGATGCCATGTTTGGAGTTTGCCCAGCCGGTTTTTGGTCTTGCATTGGTCCAGTATTTCCTCACTATGTTCCTATGCCTCCCTTTCAGAACAGTAATGTATATCCTGTACCATTATATGTTGGAAGTATATGATCTGCTTTTTGGTTTTATAGGAGACTATAGTTAAGAGATTGCATGAATCTCAGAAGAGACTTTGAACTTTTAAATAAGTTTGAGACTGTTATAGACAGGGGACTTTTGAAATTGGAATGAATACATTTCTGCATTATGTTATGGTTACAATCTTATGGGCTCCAGGGAGTGGAATGTAGTTGTCCCTCTCCCCCAAATAGACTCATGTTCCAATGCTTGACCCATAGGGATTGGCATTATTGGGGGTATGGCCTTGCTTTATTAAGTGTGTCCTTGTTGGAGGAAGTGTGTCACTGTGGAGGTGGGCTTTGAGGTCTTATGCGCTCAAACTACATTCTGTGTGGCACACAGCGTCCTTCTGCTGCCTGCAGATCAATATGTAGAACTCTCGGTTACCTTTTCATTATCATATCCATTTGAATGCTGCCATGTTTCCCATCATGATAATGGACTAGATGAATTAAACTTCTGAACTGTAAGCTGGCTCCAAATATATGTTTTCCTCTATGAGATTTGCTGTGGTCACTGTGTCTCTTCAACAGAAACCCAAACTAAGACACGTGCATTTATCATATATGTACATGTTTATATGTATCACTTGGGATTGAAAAATGTTGTCAGCTGAGAATGCTACTCAAATAATATTAGAGGGAACATGTAGCTTCACAAAACATGTTCACAGACAATTTCAAAACTTATTCTCTAGTACACATCAATGAAACTTAGATAGAATTTACTGGGTTTATAAGAAATCAATATACCTTTCCAGAATAGGATGTGACTTGGTGGTAAAGCCCTTTCCTAGAATGTGGGAGACCCTGGTATGGTCAGAAAACCAAGAAGACATAAATTTCTTTCTTTTTTTTTTTTTTCGAGACAGGGTTTCTCTGTGGCTTTGGAGCCTGTCCTGGAACTAGCTCTGTAGACCAGGCTGGTCTCGAACTCACAGAGATCCACCTGCCTCTGCCTCCCGAGTGCTGGGATTAAAGGCGTGCGCCACCACCGCCCGGCATAAATTTCTTATTAAGTAACAAAATATTTACTCTATGGGCAATGATAGTCTGGTAAGATGATTAAAAATGAAGCAAGCTGAAATGAAGTTTCTTACTACTGTGAAGTACTCACAAATATTTTAATCATCTTACTCTTTCTTAACCCTGGCATACATTAAAGTTTCTCTTCAATTTATAGTAGCTTCCTATAGATACAGCTAGTTTGAAAGTTTCCAGTTTAACCTTATTCTTCTCTAACAAACATATCCACTTCTCTCAGGAACTCAAGTATTTTTTCAATTTGGATAACAATTGGATAAACAAATAAGTCTACCCTGTTTGTCTTGTGTCAATGGTTTTTCACAGGTATCCTTTGCATGCTCGGGGGACATCTAACAATGTCTGGAGATACTTTGAGTTCTGCTGGCATACAGGGCATAGAGGACATCCTACAGTTCAGACATCCCACCCACAAACTATCCAAAAGATACCAGAATATCATGGAACCATGGCTGAGAAACACTGTCCTCTTGTACCCAGTATGTTCATGATGGTCAATATTATAATAGATGATAAATAACAGTCAGCATGATTTCTGACTTCAAAAAGCTCACAATCTATTTAAAGAGGCAAAACCTTTTCATGTCCCTTTTTAAGATTTATTTTTAAGTCTCTCTCTCTCTCTCTCTCTGGTCTGTGTGTGTATGTGTCTCTATGTGTGTTTCTAAGTATGTGCACGTTTAAATGGAGATGTCTGAAGAATCCAGAAGAGAGCATCAGATCTATTAGAGCTAGAGTTATAGGCTATTCTGAGTCACCAAACATGGATGTTGTGAATGAAGTTGGGTCCTCTGCAAGAGTAGTCCACACTCTTAAGACACTGAGACATCATCACTCCACATCATTACACATTTTCAGTTCAAGAGAATAATTATGCATGAGCACAATGGTTAGCAAGTATGGGTTTGAACAGAAAGCCTCCTAAAAATACATGTGCTGAATCTTGAAACATGGGAACAGAGATGGAGGAAGACTCCCCCATGGAGGAGAAAAACATGGAGCAAAGTGGACCATAGGTTAGTGAAAGGTCACTCAGGAGGCCTGGGTAGCTACAAGATGAGTAAATGCGCATGAAAGAGAAAGATGCAATTATTCATAACTGGTATGGGATGGTGGTGTTCCGGAACTTTCAAACTGAGGAATGTCACTCTGTCTGTAGGACATGGGAAGTTTTTGATCAGGAGAATCACTGCCCAAGCATTAGACCTGTGAGCATACTGATGTGGTGACAGTGTGCAGAACGAACTGGAAATGACCCAGAGGCAAAGAGAGCAACTGAATCAGAGAAACTAAAGATCAGGTGGACCCAGGCCACCATGACTTGTGCTCATAACAGGTGAGTGTCGGTAACCATCAAGGGAGAAGCAGAGAGGCTGTGATCTAGGGCAACGCAGTCAGGCCTTCCGAAGCCTTGAACTCCTGTTCCATCCCATACCAGCCCATCTTTGCTCCACTCTGGAATGTGCTTCTGGTTTCCTCTGACAATTCGCCAACATTTCCTTTGAGACTCCTGCAAACTGGCATATACTCAATGTTGCTTTCTACATTCTCTCACTCCCTCCCCACACCCCGGTATTCCACCTCGTACTGCCAATGTTACCGTCAGCATACTGTTACCGCAATTGGGTCTGTTGAGTACTAATCCTTAGTGTGCATTCAAAGCCTACAGACAGAGGATGGGCGAACACAGAGAAAAGTACTTGGAGACTTCTGAAACTCTAATTTCAGACACCACATGTATTCCAAGAGAAAGAACTATGTTCGCGTCTCTGAGAAGTAATGAACTTTCTAGAAAGCCTTCCGACATCACTCAGCGAATGGTAACTAGCTTATATTGAATGCAGTTTTAAAAAGTAAGTCCTCCAAACAAGGTTCCCTGTCATATCCAGGCCTCATCATCAAGAAAAACTTTGAAACAAAAAAGCATTTTAAAAAGAAACTATTTCAGGGCTGGTAAGATGGCTCAGCTGGTACCTGCCGCCAAATCTGATGACCTGAGCTTTACCTCAAGTATCTACATGGTAAAAGGAGAGAACCAACAACTTCCACAACCTGACTGACCTCTGATCTCCATATGCACCATGGCCCATGTGCATGCACACACGTACATGAATAAATACTTTCAAAGTTATTCCATTGATTGTAACATTTTTAAATGTGGATGTAACCTAAAGAAGTCTCCTGAGGTACCCAGAAAATTAATATTTTCTTTAAGAAGTAACATTACATATCTGTTACATGTATGTCAAAGTGACAACTGGAATTTGAAAATATCTGTGAAATATGAAATGGTGGCATTAAAAACTAGCACTTGCAAATATTAGGTTCATTCAGAGGAGGACACTTTCTGCTACAAACTTGCAACCTCCAGGCTGTCCTGACCTTGGCCTCTGACCAGCTGATGGCCATCCATTCTTGGTCTTCAGGGATTTCTGCTCACAAAGGATTTTTTGTCCTCTCTCCTTTTTTATTTGTTCTCAGCAAGATACCCTAATCTTTGGTGCATCTAATGTACACATCCCAAGAGCTCAGAACTGTTTGTTCATGGTTCTGCTAAGCTTGGGGACCCAGTATTTTAAAGAAAACTGCTGATTGCATTTCTACATGAAGTAACCAGTAATTACAGATTACCCAGCAGCTATTTAAAAGTGTATTTTTAAAAAGCTATTAAAAAGTATTTTAAAATGCACATAGAGTCAATATAATCAATTACTTCATAGAAAATTAAAACTCTTTACACAATTTTTCATAAAAGGACATTCCCCTCATGATCTTGGTTTTAGGTCTGGGATAGAGGTCAGTAAAAATGTATCAAACAATCTTTATTACGCTCAATGTATTATATTACACAGTATGAATGGATGGGGGAGTGACGGAAGATTAACCATATGACTAAGTTTTTCAAGCCATGATGGGGCTAGGATTAGAGAAATGAAAAGGGATGGAGAGTGGATAAGGACGATAACTACAGAGCCTCAAGGCTGAACTCCAATCATGGAGAGCAGCTGTTAAAGGCGCAGTGGAGTCTGCAGGCAAAGACTCCGAAATATGAACAGGCAGAAGGGGGAAGGCCGTGAAGGGGGATCTCAGTGAGTGGAGGGGTTCTTGTAGGCTATCCTGTGACAGCAGATGAGATCAAAGGAAGCCCAAGGTAGATCAGAAAAGGCCGGTGAGACTCTTTGGATTCCTATCTCCATTTCTTTTTTGCCTTAACACAGAATGTCCTTTGGTTTTTGTTTCATAGTGTAGGGTAAGTTTACAATGACATTTCTTATCCTCCTTGGCAGATAGAAGCAACCAAAGAACCAAATTCTGGCTAGTTTATATAGAAATGGAAGTAACTGAGTGGAGCCATTTAGGATGCTACTTAGGGGAGCCTGTGAGATAAGCCCATGTCTGTATTATAGCTGGGAATGGAATCAAAGCTCTCTTGGGGCCAGTGGTCTTCAGAATGGAAAGAAAGTTAGAGCAAGAAGTTACAGTGGTAGCCCCATTCCCTGTGCTGCTGTTGCACCCAGCCAAACACAACTCCTAAATACAACTGACTGATATTGAATGCTAGGCTATGGAATATGAACTGAAAATGTTCTTATTAAGCCAGCCAAGGGTATTTTGCTTTGCTTTTTGGATATACAGTTAGAAGTCCTATTAGTACCATCTAGTACAGAAATAGAATGTGTCATGTTTTTTTATTTCCACAATATCAAATATTCATGTAGGCATGCAATAGGATCATTTATAAGTAACCAGAAAGCACATGTCAATTTTTAAAAGCTGTATGAAATTGATTCCCCACATTAGTGTAAACCGGCCTGCCTAGTAATAACTAATTCCACTGTAATGTGACTTTCAGGAGTCAGTAGAAACGACATACATAATCTGCATTATTCTGTGAACTGGATCACCTACATGACCGAGAGAGAAAGGAGAGATGACCTGTTATCATTTAGTAGCAATCTTCTAAGCCACCAAAAGGAGATGATGCACTGAGCCTGTGTCTGTAGATACTACAGGTTATCAGAGAGGACAAGATGGCGTCTCTGATCTCTGTACACCAAGAATAAGGGAAATGGACCACATTGGATGACATACTGTCATGGTTACTCTCATGGTTTCAGCTCAGTAAAGAAAAGTTGCATAAGGATCACAGATCTGATAGCTGTTTCTCCCTTCCAAATCAGCCTCAAGGGTGAAGCCCACATAGGTAAACCACACTCAAAACTTACTCCAACATTCCTGTCATGTATCTTGGGGCTTGGAATAACTGCTAAGTCACTCTTTTGGCTAGAAAAATGAAACAAGTCTCCACAGTTAAAGCAAACACAGCTCTCTGATGACCCAGTCCAATTTTCAACTGCATGCTAGAGTTTTACTCAGGACCATTCTAACTTTTGCAACTGGCATTCTGAGAGCTCAAGGGTGCTAATCTAATTCTGACAAAAAATTAAGTTATTCAAAGCTAGGGGACGATTAATCTCACACATCAATTTTAAACTCTTTCATACGTGAGTGAATCACACTGGGAGTCAACGTCTGGAAATAAGGACATGTTAAGAGGCCAAGAGGACGACTATTCTGGAAGGTAATGAGGACAAAGCCAACCTAAGCTCCAGCCATGACAGGGATTTTCTTAACGTCAGAAGGCCTTTGAGTCTTAAGTGTCATGGGCTATCGTGGCCATCATGTTGTGCCTTCTCCTCCAGGGCATCTTACTTAGAACCAAGGTAACAGAAGGCATTTAAGAGCTGAGCAGAAGAAGGAACAGCTGTAAAACCAAGAGATTTTTCAAGAGCCCCATAACTAACTCCCAGCCACTTGACAGAGCTGATCTGGGTAGATCTGGGGAGGCGAGGGAATGCGTATCCTTTTCAGAGCCCAGTTGACCTTGGAAGAGAAAACATTGCTAAAAGCAACATGAAATACCTCACTGCTTATTAATAGAACCTGGAAGCAATGGAGGCAGAGTTTTATAAAAAAAAAAAAACTATTGGAAAGGGCCTGAGCCATCAGCGTGCAAAACAAAACCTACCAGGCAAGCAGGATCTCCAGAGAAAGCAGCTCTCAGCTTGCCCAGAAAACACTATGTTGTTGTGTCAATTATTCAACAAGTTCAAAACATTCAATTCCTGCTGCAATTAAAAACAGTGTAAAGCACCTCTGATTCCCATGTAAAAGGCTATCTAGTAAATGTTCTCTTGAACACTAAACTAAAAACACCACCTTTCATGTAGCTGGCTTTCTCGCTGTAGTATCCATATAAGGCAGGAAAGCACTAGACATTGACATTGTATCAGCACAGGTTAAGTGAGTTGACCAACTTCAGCAAAAGCTTCTTAGTGCAGTAAATGTTCAGTCTACTCCTATACTCACTCCTTGGCTCGCTTTCATTTGGTTGAACACATAGGACAGCATTCAAACCCTATCTTACGACCGAGTTCTTTCCAGACCAAATAAGCTTCATCTCCAACCACATGCAGTGAACTGCAGCTTCCAGAAAGCAACACTCTAAAATCTCCATGTTGTCATACAGAATGCCACTCTCCCCTTGTCTGTTAGACTCACATCTAACGGGCTTCACTGCTCAATTTAACCTCCACTATCGCCAGAATTAGTTCTTGTACTAAGTACAGCCTTCCTCGGGGCTTCTAAGCCTCTGTGTATATATATATTATAAATCACAAATACGTACATTTACATATACATAGTTCACAGTATATCTTAAGAGTTTTACAAATCTAGCTCCCAGACCTGAGTTCTTTAAATATACAAAAGTTCCTTTGAAACGCAACAGTCTTCTGACTAAGACAGCCGTGACAGGTATACAAGGTGTTAAAAGAACACTGGAGAATTTCTCTGCTTGGATGTGGGAGTCAGAAAGGTGCCAGGGATTGCTTTCAGGACGGTGCACTGTGTCTGAATCTCACATAGAAATTTATCATGTGGACAGGGGCAGGGACTCAGAATGAGCAGTGTAAGAAGGGCTAGAAAGGCACAGGAAGCAGAAAAGGGTCTGAACCTAAAGGGGCTGTGCTACAGAGGAAAAAAACCTTAAAACAGAAGGCAACCTAAAGATTCGGGTCAGGATCCCATCCAGAGCAGTGGCTCATCACTGGATTATACCCAGTAGATCAAAAGCATGGAAACTGACCTCCTTTTTGAACCTTGAGAGTTAATGAAAAATAAAGTCACAAGAGAGGCAGAGTGGAGAAATTCATTTCATAGTCAATTGTCTTTCCTTAAAGTAATAACCTGTTTATTAAGATCACATCTTCATATTTTGTTTATTTTATTAAGACAAAGTCTCCTCAAAGCCCTGCCTGGCCTGGAACTCTCTACAAAGACCCACCTCTGCCTCCCAAGTGTTGTGATTAAACGCATGTGCCACCAGGCCTGGTTCCTTCATAGTTTTTTATTCCTATAAAACAGAAGTTCCTATCCATTAAACATTTGGAAATGTCCTGAACTGACTGGATGGCACGCTGCAGGAACTGTGTCTAAGACGCAGGCTTGCCTTCACGGGCAAACACTCAGCAGTACAAATGTTGGTTCACAAACTGCCACAGTAGCGTGGGGTAGCTTGAAGCAGGCTCCATGCAAGTGCAATAACAAAACACAGAGAAGGGACAGAGGTCACTTGTAACAGTAAGGGTGGCATACAGAGGAGAATGGCATTTGAACTGGGGCTATGACTCAGGAGGGCACACAAAATCGAAAAGCAACCTTGCTCATCCTTCCCAAGAACCATTCACTTCCAGCCAAACATTTGTCTATAATTAGAAGTGGTAGTGACATAAAATAGAAAAGGCTAACCAGAGAGAATGACAATCTGCTTAGAGAGGATGAAAAGGGCCTTTTCTCAGCCCTTGATATTTCTATCATTAGATGAAATGCTAAATCATTAGATTCATTCAAATGTGAGCCGAAGGGTGAACTGAAAAGCATTTCTACACAAACAGAAAACTTTTGGAAAACAATTAAGCAAATGTGACATGGTGACGCTATGATACATTCTTCTACTTAAAGCTACCAAGTACCTGTGGTAACTACCAAGTTTGCTGGAAAGGCCCAAGAGCAGGAAGGAAGATATGAGTAGTCAATGGTGGAGGATCAGAAGCAGCCTGTGCGCGCCAGACTTCATGCTGGAGTACATTGCGTCAAAGCTTCTCAAGTGGTCCACACTTAACACATCCCAAACTGGAGTCAACATACGCACGTTCTCCCATGTTCTCTAGTTCACCAAATAACACACAGGCAACTTTTGAGTCCTCCTTGATTCCGTCTTCTTCACTCTCCTCCACAACCGCCACTTTCTTGATAGTGCGTAGCTGCTAGTCCCTGAGCTAAGTGCTCTGTAAATATGTTCACATTTGATCCTTACTTAAAATTCCTATGAACTAGGATCTTCTCTGCCTCTCACCAAAATGAAGTTGTACTCAGGAAAGATCTTCATGGAACACTGTCCCAGGACAGCCTTCATGCTGTGATTCTCTATCCATTCTGGCTTACTATCTTTTAGGACCTTACTATCTTCTTTGTTGCTACCACTACTTAAAACCAAGTCTAATTTCACTGTGCAGACTGTAAAAACTCCAGCTAGGAACCTCAAATAGTTATTCCTTACATCGCCAAAGAGGAAGTTCCTAAATTAGCCCCAAACCTCAAACGCCTGCATGTGCCAGGCATTTGCCCTGAAGGAAGTGAACTTGGATAAAATGGAGCACATGCTTCTTCTGTCCGGGTTGCTTCTTAACAGACTCTAGCCCACAAGTTCCCGGAAGCGAGGCCAAGGGACTAATTTTCAACACTGTCTTCGACATCCATGTTTCCTGTGAAACACTGACAACTTCAAAAACAAGCTCAAACGCCCTGACCAGAAAGAAATCCACCTATATGTTGACATATCAGCACCAGCTGATACGCTCTAAAATAGCATGCAATTTCCTTGTTTAAGATCTCTACCATGGTCCTGTATTGCCTTGTGGTCAAGGCTAACCTATTTAATGACATCAAAGGCTCCCGGAGACATCCCTACTCACTTCTCTTATCAGACATCCTTCAACACGTATCCCACGGCTGAACTAGGATTCATCCAGTTCCTGGAACATGCTCATGTTGGCTCCTGAGATCTTCGTGCAGTTTTCTGTCTTCCAGAAGTGCCCTTCGCTCGCCTTACTCATCACAATTTAGCTGTGGCATCACCGCACATCATTCCTGGCTGATGGCACCGTTCGCGGAGGGGCACACTTACAGTATCCATCATCAAGATTCACCACAATACAGTGCATCTCTTTCATCCATAGGTGGACCTTAACCACCCATGCTGAGGAGTGAAGGCCTGGCCCTTCATTTTACTGGGAAGATGTCTGCATTGGTACACTCAAGACCAAGTGTGTAGTTCTACTCAATGCATATCTGTTGAACAGATGAATTAACCGAACACCATGGAACCTATGAATTTGCCATTGCTCTTACTCAGCATGAAGAGATTCTTCCCCCAAACTTTCTCAACTCTTCTTAAGATTTTTATTTATTATTATTAGGGGAGGGGAGAGACCCATGAGGGTATGAGTACCATGGTATGCATATGGAGTCAGCGCTTTCCTGTCTACCTTTATAAAGGTTCTGGGAGTTGAACTCAGGTCACCTGGTCATGTAGCATTTGCCCACTGAGTCATCTTGTCTGCCCAGCCTCTACACGTTCTCTCTAGCTTTTTCCTATGTTAGGATGATAAGAGGAATAAAGACCAACCATCTTATCTAGATGAGTTCCTTGACAGCCGAGGTCCATGCTGTGCTCATCTTTGTGCATTCCTGGCTCCTAACTTTATCTCCTAGTAAATCACAGCAACTGCAAATGCTAAGGCTCATAGTTCAATGCTATTTTCTTCTAGTTATTTTTCTAAGTGCAAGCACTGTGAGCTAACCAAAACTGTTCCACTGAGGGCTTTATGGAAGGACATTATTCACAACATGGGAAAGAAGTGGCGCCAGCTAAAGACAGCATTCCCACAACAGGTTCTATTTCAGCAACAAACAACAAGGAAAACTTCCTACTTCCAATTCATTCCGAATTGCTAAAGATGGACACGGGAAATGAAAGGCAACTGAAACATGGTAGGCATGCTCTCCATCCTACAATGCAGGGAAACACAGCTCCAAGCTCCGTTTGTGATCTTCACGTGGACCAACACATTCATCAAGAATTGTCTAAACATCAGTTGACATAACAATATGGACGGAGGAAATATCACAGGCACCACCCCTTGATGAAAAGCTGCAGGCACTTGAGGACTACTGAGAGAGAGAGAGAATTAGCCTTCCTCAGGAAGGAGTCCCCTAAATGACCATCCAATATAACCAATCCCTAAGTGGTCAGTCTTAAAAACATATACCTACAAGCAATGCTATATGGACTCAGTAGGTTGCATTTATATACTTATTTTTATATACATGTACTATAATTGAGGAAAAACCATCAGTATTAGAGTGGTGATGACAGAGGTTGGAAGAAGGAGAGAATAATATAATTATATCTTAATTAAGAATTTTTTAGAGGTATTATTTAGAATGCTGGATCTGGTCATCTACACCTATAATCTCAGTATTTGGAGGTCAAGGCAGGAAGATTCAGAATTTGATGTCAGCCTGGACTACATGGTAAGTTTGGTTGAAGCTGTCCTGGGGGTACATAGATGGCTGACAGACAGAGAGACATACATACATACATACATACAGACAGACAGACAGACACACACACACACACACACAGAGAGAGAGAGAGAGAGAGAGAGAGAGAGAGAGAGAGAGAGAGAGAGAGAGAGAGATTATTCTATAGCAGCATCTACTTAGGGCCAGAAATCTACCCTCCAAAAGTCTATTTCAATTGACTTTTTCATCAAATGTTCTTGAAATCCTACCTGTAAAGGGTCTCCAGTGAACATGGGATGTTGTCTTACAGCAACCACCTTGTGTGACCTCCTTAGAGGCAACTGCATGCTATCATTTGGTATTATGTTACCCGAATTGCTCACTAAAATGGCGAAAGTATTGCAAATGACCTTACTCACTGCAAAAACGTTTTAACTAAGAAATATTTTTGCATCAAAGCATCAGGTGGAAGGTATGGTCAATGTATAGATTGTTATTTGATAAAAGAAAAAGTATTTCTTACCTGAATTAATCCATGGAGAACTAATGAACATGAAACACAATTCCCACAGGTTAGTGAGGGGCTGGCGTTAGTAATTTCATTTGGTGAACTTTGTTGTTCTACATTTGTGTCTTTCAGTGTTAAAAACTTAAGCTGTCCTATAGGTTAGAATGGAAGTCAGTTTATTAGATTTATAAAAGAAGAGGGAGAAAGAAAAACTGGGAGGGAAGATTTAACCTAAGGACTTAGTTAAAGTTTGCTTAGAATAACTAAAAGCAGAAAAAAATAAAAATCTTTGTGGACTAGTTCCCCCCAGATACAGTCACTCAAAACCAAGTAATGTCAAACCTCGCTTATAGCTTCATAGAGGATCATTTAAACACTATGGCTTTCAAGACATATATTAGCCAAAATTATGTCAAGAAATATGTTCATCTAACCTTTGAGCTGGCACCTTATCCTTGCTAGTCTCTGCCTTAAGACGTAGAAAGCTGCAAAACAAATGGCCAAAAATAGAAATTCCAGATCTTTTCTCTGTAAGGAGGCAGGTCTTGGGTATGACCAAGTTGTTACATTCCCGGAGACTTACACACATTCAACTTTCAGGGCTTTTTCTGAAACAAACAAACAAAAATCTAGGACATGTTTAAAATAGTAGTATTTTAGTCATCGTCTTATAATTAGAAAATACTTTGTAACAAAAATATTAAGCAATAATTGAAAATATGCTATTCATCTACAGTCCAAATTCTTTTAAAACATTTTTAGTGTGTGTGTGGGGTGTGTGTGTTCATGTGTGGGTGTGTGCACGTGCGCATGTGTGGGTGTGTATAGGTGCACGGGTACCACAACGTATAGATGGAGACCAGAAGACAGCTTAGCAGAGTTGGTTCTCTCCTTCAGCCATATTGGTCCTGGGGCTCCCACTCAGGTTCTCAGGGCGGGAAGCAAGCATCTTTACCCATTGAGCCACCTTGACATCCATCTTGTCGGCTACCTATAGTTCAAATTCTAGTGAAATATTTCAGAGCTTTTTTGATACTGTATCTTTCGATATTTCATTTTCAAAACATTAACTGTTGGTTCCTAGAGTCAGTATCCTTTTATTTAAATAAATGTTGGACAAACCATCTGAAAATTTTTTTTTTTAGACTTTGGCTCAATCAATACCCAGGAGTGATAGTGCTTACGTTGGTAGCTGTTCACTTACCTTTTTCTCTCCAGCTTTGGGAAGAACATATGAAAGTTTGTTTTCTTCCCTTGCACAGCACTGTCTTCTTGCATGGATGCTTTAGTTGTCAATAGCAACAAGAATTAACTGTAAGACCTCAGCCATGTCTTTTGGAGATGCATAAATATCCCCGTTAAATGAAAGAAAAGGGGAGAGGCTCAAAGCACTACAAACAGTGGTCAGTGTTGGAGCAGCTTAGAGTCCTAGGGCTGAGAGAAGAGATGCTTTATTACTTCTCTGTAGGATGAATATCTTTCCTCTTTAAACTAGAAAACATCCACATTAACTATGACTATTTTGTGTATTTGTCTAATTTAATGGGGTCTTTTAATGGAGTAACAGAAGAAAAATTTGTAGGACTGATTTGACTCAATCAAAGCAGTAATTGTAACTATTCATCCAGAATGATTCCACGGTATTATTAAAAGCAAGCATTACATTTGCTTGTCAGACTTTTTGTTTTGTTTATATGTGATGTGATTTGTGTGCAAGCATGCACGGGTAAGTGTGTGTGTGTGTGTGTGTGTGTTGCATGCATGTGAGTGTGGGGATGTGTATGCCAGTGTGAGCACACGCAGAGGCTGGAAGAGGGCACAGGGTGTCTTCCTCTATTGCTCTCTTACTGCCTTACTGCCTGGAGCCAGGGTCTCTTTCTTACTCAACTAGAGGCTGGTCCTTTTGGCTAGGCTGGCTGTGAGCAAGCTCCCTCCTGGGATCTGCTTGCTTCTGCCTCCTAATGCTGCAGTTAGAGCAAAGTACGTAACACATGGTTTTTAATATGGGTGCCGGGGATTCGAACTTAGGTCCTCATGGCCCACTGATCTATTTCCTTGGCCTTTGTTTGCTAAATATTTTTACTCATGTTGGTTATGTTTATAGTTTGCCCTTTGTTTTATTGCCTTTAGTTTAAAATAATTCATATCTTGATAGTGACCCATTTATTTAAATAAAATAATGAAATGCATTATAAGTATCATCTAAAATTACTGAAAGTAAATCAAAGCATAAGGAACGTTCTAGATGGCATATTTACAAGATGTGCGTATGGCCATGATTATGCATAAGAAATAAAATGTAAGAGAATACTATTTCTTTAATACATTCCATAACCAGATTTGAATAATTTATCAGAAAAAATAATTTAAATTATGTTAAACAAAGAAAAAAGGAGTCATTGTAGGATGAAAAAACATCATTGTTTTCAATCTAGCTCTATTAGTAAGTACCACAGAGTTCAACAGTTTTGTGTAGTCTGCTTCCTTATACTATCTCAAGGCTAGGTCACTTTTTAGAAATTAACATGAGCTGCCGAACATCCTGGATTTAGTAAATGTATTGGTGCAAGTATGCACACCTCTTAGGGCTTCTAGCTTAAGTCTCAACCAGTGCTCCATAATCTAACATTTATGTTTTAAAACCATACAAAACTTCTTTTTAAAGGAATATTAAACATGAAATATGGCCAGGCAGTGGGGCACACAACTTTAATCCCAGCGCTAGGGAGACAGAGACAGGCAGATCTCTGTGAGTTTGAGGCCAGCCTGGTCTACAGAGTGAGTTCTAGGACAGCCAAGGCTACACAGAGAAATCCTGTCTCGAAAAACTAAAACCAACCAACCAAACAAACAAACATAAAAAACCCAAAATAAAACAAAAAACATGCATTAGATGACTTCCAGTTTCTGGGGTCCATTCTTTGTTGATGGATAAGGACATTTTCATAGGAAACCTACAGCACAATTTTTGAAAATTGCCAACAATACATTGCCTGCATGTGTCTTGTGTCTTAGTATAGTACGAGAAGCCCTCGGATGAAGTTCATTAGGAGCATGTAACACAGGAAAACTCTGTTCCACTTTCCCCTGATAATTTGTTTCTCCACAGCTATTGTAAATGGTCATGGGAGTTAAGTCCACTCAACTCTGCCAGCAAAGGCATTGGTTCTTAGTTCAGGACTCTAGAAGAGCCACTTGTGACCAGTCCCAAAGACTGCTTCAGTTCATCTAAGACTTCTTACTGGGGTAATGCACTGAGTTCTGCTGCATACCTTACAATCAATAAGTACATTGATAAGTTTATGAAACTGTGACAAACCAAATCAAGTAAACCATTCAGTGATTAGCTTTTCCTGCCTACTGAGCCCAGCTCCGTGGGTTAGGAGGCAACCCGAGCTTCAGACAATGCTAAAGATATACTTCTGTGGTGCAGGGGGTATCTAGCATGTGAGTGAGCAATGGAAAACAATCTTTATAGCCACCCGTGCTGGCATGCACTTGCAATACCAGCATTTAAGAGGCGGAGGCAGAAGGATCCCAAGGACAGCCTGGACTGTACGGTGGGAATTATAATGGGAAGGAGGAAAAGAACGGAGAGGAGAGAAGTCAGACAAGGGGTAAGAACACAATACCATATGTCAGGAACCATAAGTATCCACGGGGTCTGCCTTCTTGTTGGCAGTTAATTTACTGCAGTTTAAGTTTGCAGTGAAGGGTTGTGAGATGCCCAGCTGTTAGGCCATTTAACACCTTTGGACAGGAAACAATGGAGTCCTACAAAGTGAGGTGGCTAGTGCAATGCCCCACGAGATGCACTAAGGCACAGAGCGCCTTAAACATGTGGCCCAGCAGGCCAGGCGCCAACCCCTCACTGGGACAGGTATGAGAGGGAAAGGAGCAATGTTCTATCTGCCAGATCCTAACCATCAGCTACCAAAACTAGCAAGTCTAGAAAGTTCTCCATATCCCAACCTTAAGTTTTATAGTTTTCATTTCCAAAAAACTTGGCATTCATCTGGGAAAATCTCTTCACAGTCAATTACCCAGCTTGGCACAGTTACACACAAACATCCGAGATGACAGACAGCAGAACACAGGCATTTAAGAACTGAGAAGAGCCGAGTTTTCAGGCTGTTACTTCATGACTATTAAAGGCAGAGAACTCACGGGCTCAGAGAGCAGGGCATTTAGCAAACCTATACATTATTTCTCAGCAATTTTACATTTTCTTTGCTAAGAAACTGTTTCAAACCCCAATTTTATTTATTATTATGATTTATTTATTCATTTGGGGTTTTTGAGACAGGGTTTCTCTGATGTAACAGCCATGGCTGTCCTGGAGCTCACTCTATAGACCAGGCTGGCCTCAAACTTAACAGAGACCTACTTGCCTCTGCCTCCCGAGTTCTGGGATTAAAGGCATGCGCCACCATGCTGGCTTCAAAACACAATTTTTAAATAAAAAAAATGAAACTATATATCAGAATTTTTAATCCCTAGCCATATGTAGATAGATACCAAGATACAGTGAGTAGTTTAATGCATTAACTAATTTTAAACATATTATGAAAGAAAACTCTCAAAATATTATAGATCATGGAAAATGCAATTATCCAGTAAAAAATTAACTAACATCAGTATATATCAAAATAGGAGATACTAAAGACTTTTGGGTTGTGGGAACAATGGCTTTAGTGACTAAGAGCACATACTGCTCTTGCGGAGGACCTGGTTGGTTCCCAACATTCACATGGAGTTACTTACAACCACCTGCAACTGTAGCTCCAGGGAATCCAGTGCCTTCTTCTAACCAGTGCAGGAGCTGCGCTCATATGTATGGAGCTGTACCCCTGCCCCTGCTCCCCCCACATACAATTTTAAAAATTAAAAAAGGAGGCTGGAGAGATGGCTCAGCAATTAAGAACAGTGGAGGCCTCTTCTAGAGGACGTAGGTTTAATTCTCAGCACTCACGTGGCAGCTCACAACCATTCGTAACCCTAGTTCCAGGGGATCTGTGCTCTCTTCCAGCTTCCATCGACACCGGGCATGGCCATGTTACCCAGACATACATGCAGGCAAAATATATAATAAAAACAAGTCTTATTTAAAAAAAAAACAAAAAAGAAACCTATTAAAGAATGTAAAGTTGAGTGGATAGAGAGGTAGGAAGGATCTGAGAGGAACAGGGGAGGAAAATCTTTGATTGAAATATATTGTATAAAATTTTTCAGTTAAATAAAAAGTAAAACAGAAAAAGAAAATCTATGCACAGAATGGTTGCTGTCAGCTTCGCAGTGCATACCTTTAACCAGCACTTAGGGAAGGCATTGACATTGAATTTAACACTTATAAAATAAGACTAAAGGGTGCTGGTCTTGTGGTTTGCTTTGTTTTTGTTTTGACAGGGTCTCACTGTATAGCCCTGGCAGTCCTGGATCTCACTCTGTAGACCAGGATGGCCTCGAACTCATGGAAATCTGCCTGCCTCTGCCTCTAGAAAACTGGGATCAAAGACAGGCACCACCATGGCTGGAACAAATGACACTATTTCACAAAGGATGTCTTCATCTAAGAGTGTGAGTGGTTTTCTCCTCCCTTTTGTGGACTAGCACAATTTTAAATGCGATGAAAAGTCGCTAAGGTCTCAGAGTCCATGGGCGACACCTGTGGAAGGCAACCCTGACCAACCACACAGTCTGGTCACGTTTCTACAGGAAAACAGGCGGTTCTGGAGAATTGTTGCCATTACTCCATAGAATGCTTAGAGAGAGACACTGACCAAATTAAGTCTCTAACCTGAAACTTTTACCAACAAAAATCATCTACGTAAAATCTGTAGTCAAAAGTATAATACCTACCAATGCTAGCCCTGACTTTTAGTATAACAAACTACACTGGAAAGCAAGGGCTTCTGATAAAACAGAAATCTATTTGTTCCCCCAAATCATCTACCATATTCCAAAGCTAAAAATAAGTCTGATCATATTTGTATCTATTTTCCTCCCCTGGAATTGCAATGATGTAGTAGTTTTATCAGTCTAAATTAAAACTGAAATCCTTTATAAAAACTGTGAAATGATATGGATATGAACAGACAGATGATTTTTATGAGTATTTTCCACACACCATAATAACTCATCTGGACTGTAATATACTCCCCTATGTTGGCTTCAATGGGAACTTTATTATGACCGTAATTGTCTCTTTAATTATGTATTAGTAACAGTAAGTATAGAAATAAAAAATCTATAATGATACTGTAATACATTAAAGTAGAAAATTATATTTGGTATTACTTAACCAAATGCTATACCTTATAACATGCAACTTTTTAGTAAGTATAATTATTTTGCTTCCTGTCCCAACATGTCCCTAGAGAAGCACTAACAACCACTGTAGACCAATGCAACTGATTTTCTCTGCAAACTAAACTGTCTTGGCTAGCTACTATTTTTTGAAGACAGATCCTTCATTTGTTTTCATTAAGTAGAAAATGCTAACTCCTCAGTTCTCCTCCAGGGCTGTTCAAGGTGAGAATCCCAGCACATTAGATTGCTGCTTGTGTAGGTGTCTGGGGAATAGGTATCTCTGCTTCTCATAAGGAGACAGAGTCTTTACTGGATTGGAGCCTTCTCAGAACACACCATCCTTTTGTTACTATTTGGACTTCTGTGATAATTTGTTCTCGAGGGAGAGGGGTGAAGAAGGGAGAGATGGAGAAACAGAGGAAGGGAGGGACTAAGAGAAATCTTATAGGATATACATGCACCAGGATTCCAGGTCCCATTGCTAAAGGAGCTTGGTGAGGAGTCCATGAGATTCAGCCCTTCCTCATACTGTAGTGGAAAGTAAAGACTGAAGTTTGGGTTCCAGTACTTTCTTTTTTTAGTTTTTCGAGACAGGGTTTCTCTGTAGCTTTCGAGCCTGTCCTGGAACTAGCTTTTGCAGACGAGGCTGGCCTTGAACTCACAGAGATCCACCTGCCTCTGCCACCCGAGTGCTGGGATTAAAGGTGTGTGCCACCACTGCCCGGATTTTTTTTTATTTATTATGTATACAATGCTCTGCCTGCATGTATCCCTGCAGGCCAGAAGAGGGCACCAAATCTCATTGCAGATGGTTGTGAGCCACCATGTGGTTGCTGGGAATTGAACTCAGGACCTTTGGAAAAGCAGGTCCTGAGTTAAGGTTAAGATGGCTCTTAACCACTGAGCCATCTCTCTAGCGCACAGTACTTTCTTCAGGCTCTTCTAGTCTACTCAGGCCCAAGTGGCTTACATAGAAAAGCCCTCTGTAAAGTCCAGATAGATCAGGAGGAAATCAAGTACTCCATCCAAAATGCTCGCCTCCTGTTCTGTCTCTCATTGTTTACTTGAACATTCGTTTCTTACTTTTTAAAAAGTGAGATGAAGCCAGGCAGTGGTGGCACATGCCTTTAATCCCAGAGAGGCAGAGGCAGGTGGATCTCTGTGAGTTTGAGGCCAGCCTGGTCTATAAGAGCTAGTTCCAGGACAGGCTCCAAAGCTACAGACAAATCCTGTCTCAAACAAACGTATGATGAAAATGATTTTGAAAAAGCACCAGTCTCCAAACAAGATAGAACATAAGCAAACAGGGTTAAGGAGATCAAGTCCTGCATATCATTTAAGGTATCTTCAAAGGGACCAAAAGTAGAAAGTGACTGAGCAGAAAATGTCACTTTATAAAATCAATCATGATTTAGTCTCCTTTTAGTTAAATTTTTATAAGGAAAATGTACAGTAAAATTAGATCTCTTCTCTCTCTCTCTCTCTCTCTCTCTCTCTCTCTCTCTCTCTCTCTCTCTCTCGGAACAGGGTGTCACCGTAGAGTTCCCCCATACTTTGCTGTACAGAATAGTGACGATGACACACACTCAGACAGTTAATGTAGTTGGTATATCTTGTAAGAACACAATATATTGAAAACTACCTTGCTACATATGAGTAGGGGATTCTTACTGAACATCTGCGTGACAGCAAACTGCAAAGCCATTTAAAGGACTGAGTCACATTTATGTGAATCTGTAAGGACTGGTCTTTAAACACTTTTGTTAAGGTGCAGAAGAGTTTTAACTTTTGATGATCTCACATGAGAAGTGAAAAATCTTAAAAATATTTCGGCATTTCTACAAAGATTAGGAAGGAACAATGAATGTCTACTGGAGACGAGAACTTAGGGTCAAGAAAACAAGAAGGTAACAAATACTTACCATGCCTGTAGCTCATGGGCTCTCTCTCCCTCCCTCCTGCCTTCCACCCCTCCTTTTCATTTTTTTTTTTACTTAAATGTGCATTTCTTACCTTAATTTTTTTAACAAAGGATGAGTTATATAAATAACTGAAATAGACAGTAGAAAATGTAAATCCATATCCCTGCAGTGTTAAAAACATTTTCATTTTCATAAATGCTTTAGGTCTTTTTGTTACAATGTGTCCCCAGATAGCACTCCACTCTCAGCTTCTACTCCTCCTTCAGAGATCCAGGAACACAGCACACACCACATGCACAGGTACACTGAATTAGAGCCGAAGTTGAAAGATAATAGATGCAAGTCCTTAAAGAGTATGACTCTTTTTAACAAGTGAAAAAGACTCTGATGGCTACAAGCCAGGGCGAGATTTTGGCAAATGGACAAATTTCAGCCTATCATACCAACATCAGTCAAATGCCACCAGTCTAAGGAGAAACAGGAAACTAGGACCAGACTAACCGGAGGCTGCCTTGGAAGAGCGGTGGGAGGAGAGCATCCTAAAATCAAGCAACGAGCAATGGACCAGTCTTTTGATTCAGCATCCCCGAGTGGGAAACCACTCTCCAACTGACCAGAGCTAAGACTATGTATGCCATCCAGACACACACAAGCATTTGTCTCTCCTACATATTAGAACACTGTAATTTAGCAGTTTTCAACATTATGTTCAAGGTTATTTTAGAAGTAGTGCACAGATCCAGCAGTAAAAGACTGGTTAATTAATTACAGGGCAGCTACACAATGGATCCATAAAAAAGGGACTTTTCACATACAGATAATAAGGAAACGACTTTAAGATGCTCTGCAATGAAGGCACAGAGCAGCTTATCCACTATCTTCTATTTGTATAGAGCAGGGAGGTGGCAAGAGAGACAGAGAAGAGACCCACAGTATGAAAAATATCTCTGAAAGGCATACAGGACCACTGATGGCGATTATTTCTCTGAGGAGTGGTTATCTCAGAAAATGAATACATTTTCCTTTCCAAAAATCAAGATTCTAAAAAACGTTTTGGGAAAATTTAAAAACGTATGAACAGCTGAAAGAAAAAGATCCTGCTCTCTCCAGGAGCACATACACTAAAATCGTAATGATACCAAGATCAGCATGGCCCATGGGCAAGGATGGATGGCACACAAACTGGCAAGCGCTCTGTAGCTTTTGCATCGATTTCTGTATTTGTGTGAATTTGTAAACTTACAGTAAATTTTGAATGAGGAAAAAGAAAAAGAGAGGAAAAGATAAAGCTACCTCTGTGTTGTGGAGGAGATAGTAACAGAGGTTAGGTCAGCATCCCCTATGCCCACGCCCACACCCACCACAGTTAAGGTCCACCCTCTGCATTGAATACCATCCTTATTCGCTGTGGGATCCCCATGGAGTGGGTCAGCATCACTAACCATCATCTCAAAAGTTGGTCTTACTTGAACTGCACAGAGCACGAACCCTGCAGACAGAGTACCAAGCAGAAACATCGTGCAGGACACAGCACAGGAGGGCTTTTGGCTAAGAAGCACACCTGCCGTGTGCAGCAGGGATCTGGTTTCTGAGTAGCAGCATTCTGCTCCCAGGACCCTGTGTGCAGGACTTATGTTTTCTTGTGTGAGGAGAGACCTGGCTACTAACTCTCAAGAGTCTACCATGCTTCCTCTTCACTTGCCTAGCCCTTCAGCTTGAGAAGCACTAAAACGTCTAATCCGTAAAGGTTAAGAGCTGCCCAAATTAACTGGAGGAAGGAGCTTGGGAAATCAGGGGCTCTTCATAGCATTGTTGCAAAGATCCGTTCTAATCGTGGAAAGAAAGGAAAGAGCAAAGTCGTTTCTTTACAGCTTCACTTTGAAGACCACACACACTCAAAAACTACCTGCTTCAAAAGGTCAAGATTCTTCAACACTACTTTCTGCTTGGAATCTGCATTCCTAGACCACTTGAGGTCACTCAAGGAACTCGGTGTTCTTAAACAGCGTTTCCAGGGAAAGGGCAGCTGAATAACCTTTGTTCGAAATCAACAACAACAACAACAAAACCCAACTTCACTTCCTAAGGATTTGGGGATTCAGGTTTGGTGACAAAATTAATTCTAAAATTATCCACAGTCTTGCTTTTATTCCTACTTTAAAAAACAAATAAAAGAGATTCTCTGTTCTAATCCCATAATTAGGAGAGGAAGCTGATGAACTCAGGACAATGGGCTATGGTCAGCTCCTATAAACTGACCATAGAGGTCTGCCAGCAGTCTCTAATATGGCTCCAGACAGAACAGCTACCCCAGATTCCCAGTTATTCTTGGGATATACACAATTGTACAGTTATAAATAAGCTGTTAATATAAGACAGACTCTATGTGTAACAAAAACTTGTCGGCTACGGACGGAAAGATGTTTGTTAGGAGAGACCTCTGGGAGGAGAATAACACGTGTGACTTTTCAAGATGGCTTCATCTGAGGGCTTAGGTGGAGCTGCTCTGTGGCAGAGCACTTGCCCAGCAGGTGCAAGCCCCAGGGTTTGATCCTCGGGGCCAAAGAGAAGAATTTCTAATTTACTCATAATTATTTAAAGAGGGTATTCAAAACCTAAATTACCAAAGATACACTTCATGAAATGGTAAGAATGAGGACAAAACTCAATGACCCGTGCAAGGATCAAAACAAGAAATCATCTCTTTCTGCAAGACTCAGTTTCTGAGCAAAAAGACACAAGAGAGCAACCATAAAATTTAAACATCTCGATTGCTGCAGTGAAGCTCTGGGCCTCAAGCAAACAGCCTCTTACTTGAAATACAGAAACAATTCAATAATGTGCTGATCAATCCTCTCTGTGTCCAAAACCACCAGCAAGCAGCATACAGTCTAACGCCAATAATCAGGTGACTGCAAAATGGTTTCAGGATGATTTGCTATTCCACAGTCCCTTCTTGATAAGTCTGAAATCTTCAGGTGGGCTTTGTCTGGCTGCAGCCTTTACTAACTTAAGAGACGTGACAGGAAGAACGAGCCCAGAACTAACTGATCAGTCTGTGATGGTAAGTATACAGTCTTTCCCCATCCTCCAGCCAAAACAACACAAACATCTGCAATTTCCCTGCTTGTAAGGTTAAAGGCTACAAAACCGTCTTAATCCATATCCTCTCCTTCAGTTCCCTGACAGCCAGAGAACTCTAACCTCTAGAAAGTGCTCACAACAAAAATACTGTTGTCATTGAGCCATATGTCCAGCCTGGTCTCCACAGCAAAGGGAGAAATCGTAGTGCTTAGTGCCAGACACTCTGTGTTCCTTCTCATCACGGAAGTTCTCCATGAACTTTACAGGCAGCCAGGTGGCTAAGCAGGTACAAAAGTGGGGCCTCATCCCAAGCCCCCAAGTTATCCAGTCCTTTTACTTGTTTGTGAAAAGAAACATAGAAACCTAAGAAATCTCAAATTCAAAAGTCTTTACTTGGCAGGGGGAGAGAGGAAATTAACATAATTAATATGAAATGTGCCATTCAGATGAGGGAAAAGCTAAAAAACAGAAAATCACATGCAAAAAGCAAACATGTTGTGACAATATTTGAGAGACCGAGGGACTGTGTGCTATAAATATGTAGCCACCAATAGGTGAACATAAGAGATTTTCATCTGATAATAAAGAACCCCATTAATATTCAATAACTTTAAAGCCCAAGACAATTAGAAAATCAAATGTAGAATTTTCAATGTGGAAGAGATGTATTTATGAGCCAAGAACACAAAGCAAAGAGTCAAAGAATAGAAAGACACCAAGGGTCTGACCCAAAAAAGAACTATGAAAACACAGCCTGCCTATTTCTGGAAACTGTCACGCCTTTCCAGCATGGCAGGAATGCTGGGATTGGCTCTAGGTGACAAGCAGGAAATATGGAGACAGACCCTATGCCCACTGGGCTGTTTTACTCTGTCCTTCGGCAGTCCTGGAGGAAAAGATGAGCATTCCTGAGTTAAATTTGGCTTTGTAGTTAATGCTGGCAAGCCAGAGGGGAGGTCAAACAATTCCATGACTCTGCAATGCTAAACAAGTCCAAGAAAAGGGGAACAAGCAGGGGTGAGATGGAGAGGGTTTGGTGTAGATATCTGACTCAGTGACTGTTGGGTCAAGACATGTCATGAATGTTCAACCCAATGGAGTAGACACTCACTGAAGGGTGTCTACCCAAATGTCATAAGATCCAGTAAACAACATAATGCGGGTACCACTTTCCCCCCACCAACACCTATGTTTAGAGATAAACTGAAACCACTCTGTGTAACAGGTGGTTACAGCTAGCATTTGTTTTGCTGTGCTGTTTTGAAGGAAAATTCCAAAGTGAGTCAATCAGAGGACCATGGCACCTTTGATAAGCAAGCGGCATGGAAAAGAACACTCAGATTATTTTAAGGGTCAAAGATCCAAAAATACTTTTCATGTTATAATTTTTTAGGACCAGGCTAGAAATCACATAGATTTAATTCGAGGTGTTTTCCTTGAATTGAATGCAAAACTTCCAATTTCAAAAAAGCATTCACAACCATCAGGAGTGTTTAGAGAGACTTCATTCATCCCACAAGCCACTTTTTGATGCTGTTGCATCCCTTTGAGCTGACCTCTTGCCCTTACATTCCTCTACCTTAGATCAAAACAAAGGAAGGCAGACTGAGCTGATAGGAGACATTTGGACCATCTAAGATTCTGCAGAAGGAAAACGGACAGAAGACTAGTTCCACCCCTTAATCCATCCTTATGGTCTCGGCATCTTCGGTATTAAAGGCCAAGGCCTCTTTTCAATTTAAAGAAACTTCATTTCACTGAGACAGGGAACCTCGGAACTATTTTTAATTTGGCCAGTAGTAACACGAAGCATGTATTTTTCCTGATTGAATAACACAGAATTTGATAGCACAAATATACTCTTCCTGCACTCTCCCGGGCTGCAGTCATCGTGGATGCTGAACATGACCAAGGACAGCTGTAGCGTTTGCTCAGGCCAGGAAGAATTTCAGTGCTTTATAAACGACAGCTCATTTCAGCATTCTATGTCGTTAAGGTGTGTAACATTTCAGATTGATTTTAGAGATGAAGATAATAGAGGAAGCACAGGAATGATGAATTATTCAACCGAGGTCACACAGCCAAGAAGGTCAAACTTGAATTTAAAACCGGACTGTCTAGACCCTACGTCCACGCCGCCCTCGGTTATGCTGGCTTCTGAACTTTCGCACATCGCAGATGAACAGCCATGTGGCAAAGACAATCTTATACACCTCTGTAATGTGACCACTTTAATCTCCAATTCCCACACTGCACTTCCCTCACAGGCTCAGGACTAACAAAGGGGAAAGGAGAAATGCCCAATGTCCCCACTTTGCATTCTTTTAGTAACAAAAGGAAGCTTTGAAAATGACAGCATCTCCAATCTGGTAGGAAATGCATGGGAGAAAGAAAAGGTCTCGGAATCTCTGGGAGGATGATGTTTCATAATGCCACTGTAACTTTAAAAGGCCTCCGTACTTGTTCAGATTCAGATTTGCCAAGCTAGTGCATACTTGAGAAATCTTAATTACTTGGTACAGGAAAATAGGACCGGCTCCTAGTGTGGCTTGGGGAATTCCACAGCAGGACCTCTCCAGAGAGCTCGGGAGTTTTCACCCTAGAATTCTTTCAGCACACCTGGCATCGAACCTACATTCTCCTAACCCTGCCTCTGGGGCAGGTGTGAAGGTGTGCCCCACTGCCACACAGGGCATTCTGCCAGGGTATGACTCCTTGACCTGGGAGGGGCCGGGCAACTGCATGGACCTCCAGGCCCTTCACCATTCAATTTGCCAGTTTCCTGAGAGTTCCAGCAGGGAAGAAGGCAAGTGAGCTCCTTCGTGCAAAGAGTCTGACCCTGTTCTCATCGAGGATAGGTTTGTCTCACGACTGGGTCTCTTTACTCTTTGGTAATCTAGCCTGGTAGCTCATCAACCCTAATACTGCCTCTGACTGCCAGGATTTCTAACACCATCACGTATTTGGCAGAAGGCTACATCCTCCCAGGGGCCAGTCCTGTTTTGGATCATTTCCCCCTGAAACAACTTAATCGATTAATCTGAATCGATTAGCCAGTGAAAGCAGGACAATGTTGCCTGGTCCTTTCATGGACTAGAAACCAGAAACTCCATCTCTCATTTGCAGGAGGCAATGCCCTGAGTGAGCAAGGGACCAGGGCTTATAAGTCATAGGAAGCCAAACATTAGTCCTCTTCACCTGCCTGTCCCCAGCTGGAGACAACAGCCTGAATGTCATTGATTAAGCTGTGACAATCACCCTCCTTCCTCAACAAAGTTAAACATCAGAGTATTATTGATAACAGTGGATGGAACTCTTCATCTTCCCGAGTCCCCACACTGCCACTACCCTCAAGCCTCCTCCACTGTCTTTCTCTATGATACCTCATGCCTGACAAGGTGTCCCAAGGTGGAGTCCAGCTCAGTTCCCTTCATCTTACAAGATGCTGTGCTCAAAAGATGCCCCAGAAAACTCCTTGATCATTTGGGGTGTCTCTTTGTGGAGGGGGAGGAGAAAAACAGGAAGACCAGAGTAAATGTTTGAGATCCAGAACTAAGTAAAATCTGGAAAATGTGCTAAACGAGTCACATTTTTGTTTAGGACAAGGAGGAACTTTATCATTCATGTGTCTATTTTGATCACGAATAAAACAGTGTTCTGATTTGGCACTTACTATAAGGCTTTGATTAATTATGGAATTTACAAATGATGTTTTCCGTGACCCTATTGGTTGGCCCATGTAGATGTCAGTACAACTTCTCTCCCTAAAAA